>JAUZSU010016227.1:0-22574 GCA_034780255.1 Parotocinclus maculicauda
GCTGAAAATGGTACTGGAACATCAGCTCTGAGAGAAAAAGAAAATGTAGTTATTGTTGGGTTAGGAGTACAGAGTAGCCTATCCATTACTGATGCCATGTGCAGCATGAAAACTCCGGCAGCACTAACTATAGCACCATAACTAAAGGGAGAGAACCAGAAGGTAACACAGCCAAGAGGCAAGAGCCAACCTGAGACATGCGTCATAGTCTAAATCTAACTGAGAGCCTAAGTAAATAAGAATGTTTTTAGCCTAGACATAAAAATTTTGAGAGTGTCTGAATTTCTAACTTAAGTAGGGAGTTTATTTCATAGCTGGGGGCCAAGTATTTTTTAATTCTAGGTACTAAAAGGAGCCCTGCACCCTGTGAACAAAGTAGACGAGCTGGATTGTTAGATTCTAAGAGTTCACTCAGATAAGCATTCAACAGCAGATAAGCAGAAAAATATCACATGTGAAATCTGGAGGCAGGTGTGCTACAACAACTGAACACTACACCAGGTTCTACTCCTGTCAGCCGAAAGCAGATTAGACTGGAATACAATAAAACACTTTTAATATGTCATAAAACAAGCGAGTAAAAGCATGACAGTATACTTGGTGTGTATGTGTGTCTGTACACTACTGTATATACACTACTGTGGAAAGATTTTAGGCACCAACAGTTTTACAGTACACATTCTGTTAGGTAAACTGGAGTGCAGTTTTTAAAGGTACTCAGCTAGTATGTTTATCAAAGCATCAGACTTGGTATCATTCTTCTTGGAATTGGGAACTGCATTGTTCATTGTTGTTGTTTTTGCTGGAGATGTGTATTTGGAATCATTGCAATGCTGTGGAATTCACTGTCAACCCTCTTCCTCCTGATAGAAAGGCATGCAATACACTGATTGTAAAAAAACAATAACAAACAAACAGATAATGTCAGACTGCTGCAGCTTGGTGACCCCAACTGTATATGTGATGGATAAGACTCTAGGCTTTAGGTGGGCTTATACATTCAAACAATCCAAACAACTGTGGGTTAAGGGCCTTGCTCAGGGACCCAACTGTGGTAGCTTGGCGGAGGTGGGATTTGAACCCTGGCTACCACAGTCCCACAGTAATAGGTGACCTAGAGCCTCCATTCAGTTGTACAGGTTTCCGCAATAAACATAATACATCTGTTTGCTTTAATGATCTTGCTTTTCATAATCACTTAGATACACAATGATTACATTCAAACATATAAAGTTCAATATTGTTCCAACTTCTTTCCGGTAGGTAATTTTTCATCATTGAATTTATAAGAACTTGACTGTACTTTTCAGCATTGATGTGATTAATTACCAGCTCCATTGGCATAAATACAGCCTAAACAGGCAGGGAACATCAACCATGCTTTACTATTGAAACTCCAACACTAATTCATTTAGTGCCCATTGGCAAACAAACTTCAAGTAGAGCCTCTGCATGAGAGCTTGGACAGTGTAACTGGAAATATCTGTCAGCCATGAAAACACAGCTTGGGACAGACTTTGCTTATGGAAGATAATCACATAATACCTTGTAGCCGGAGAATGTGCTGCACATATCACTAAGTTGTTAATGTCCCTTTTATCGCTACTATGATGACTGGATACCACACCAGCAGTTGGAGCAATGTGTTACTACACAGCAAAGGCCTCCATACACAAACCCAACCTTCATCGGGTACCAAACGAAACCTGGATCCATCACTCAAGAGGATACTTTTGAACTTCATGGCGGTCCAGGTGTTTTGTTCATGACACAACTGCAAACAAAGGCAACAGTGGCTGGCTGTCAGTAGCCTGGCATATATTGATCACAGTAACAACAAATTTCCTTCTACAAAGAGCCTGTAAATGGTCCAGGCAGAAACAGGAATGTGAAGGGAAGGTATGTCCTAGGTCTAGATGGTGGATAATAAATCTGTGGGAGGTGCACATGCTTGACAGAGGATCAAACAATTATCTGTTATGGCTGTCTGCATCATGTTTGCTGTGTTTGTGTGTGCCCTCATGGAACTCCTAATAGCTAGGCCAGAACGGCCTAGTTGGCAGGCAATTATTTGAAACAACCATCCTGCTTCTTTCAGTCCAATGACGTACCCCTCTCAAAGTCTGTCAAACGTGCTACATAAAGCCATGTATATCAGTAAAACATCTCTCACCATGTGGGACACTACTAAGTAGCTTCTGAAAGCATTTTACTTAGCTAGGTATTAGGTATTAAATAGCATATAACATGCATACAGTATATCATAAAAGTGAGTACACTTTCACATTTTTGTAAATATTTTGTTATATCTTTTTATGAAAAACATTGACATTAAGACACTTTGATACAATGTGAAGTAGTCAGTCTACACTGTATAACAGTGTAAATTTGCTGTGCCCTCAAAATAACTGAACACACAACCATTAATGTCTAAACTGCTGGCAACAAAAGTAAGTTCACCCCAAAGTGAAAATGTCAATATTTTGTGTGGCCACCTTTATTTTCCAGCATGGCCTCAGTTCTCTTGAGCATAGAGTTTACTAGAGCTTCATAGTTTACCACTGGAATACTCTTCCACTCTTTGACAAGAACTTTCCCCATCTTTCATTTGAGAATGCCCCACAGAAGCTGAGTAGGGTTTAGGTCTGCAGACATACCCTAAGTTTGTTTTGCAAGGTAGTGTTAATCTCTGAGGTCTGTTTGGGGTCTTTATCATGTTGGAATACCGCCCTACAGCCCAGTTCTAAGAAACATGCTCTGCTTCAGTATGTCACAGTACATGTTAGAATTCATGATGCCCTGAACTGTAGCTACCAAAAGCCAGCAGCACTCATGCAGACCAAAACCATGACACCATTCTTAACTGTAGGCAAGACCCACTTGTCTTTGTACTCCTACCTTGTTGCCACCACATATGCTCAAAACCATCTGAAACAAATAAGTAAATCTTGTTCACAGGACGTGGCTCCAGTAATCCATGCCCTTAGTCTGCTTGTCTTTAGCAAACTAGTTGCAGGCTTTCTTGTGCATCATTTTTTAGAAGAGGCTTCCTTCTGGGACGACAGCTATGCAGACCAATATGATACAGTGTGAAGCGTATGGTCTCAGCACTGACAGGCTGCAGCAATGCTGGCAGCACTCTTGTGTGTATTTTCAAAAGCCAACCTCTGGATATGACGCTGAGCATATGCATGCGGCTTCTTTGATCGACCATGGCAAGGCCCAAAGTATGGTCTTGGCCACCTTGTTGCAGTTCACTGTCAGGGCGTTAGAAATCTTCTTATAGTTAAGGCCATCTTTATGTAGAAGTTCATGTAGACTTTATGTAGAATCTTTAATAGAATTATTTTTTTTAATCCTTAAGAATTATTTTCCATAATGTGCCATGTTGAACTTCCAGTATCCAGTCTGAGAGCATGTGTGCACCCCATTCACATCAGGGACCTTGGCTAATTGGACACAATTTGGCCAGTTTTACTTAGGGGTACTCACTGTTGTTGCCAGTGGTTTAGACATTAATGGCTGTGTGTTAAGTTATTTAAGGTGACAGCAAATGTTATACAAGCTGTATGTATACCGATTACTTACTTTACATTGGATCAAAGTGTCATATCTTCAGTGTTGTCCCATGAAAAGATATAATACAATAGTTACAAATTGTGAGAGGTCACTCACTCTTGTAAGATACTGTAAGAATAAACAGAAAACTAATTACATAGTATGATCAGTTCACAATCAAAGTCTATGATGATGATCTGCTATTTAGGTGTGGGTTTTAGCGCTGTTCGGGGCCAGGTCGTCTACCGGCGTGTCCGCACCCTTACGCACACCTTTAGGAAGGTGGTTACGTTCCGAGGGCTTTTAGTGCCGATTTTTAGGGGCACTTTGAGGGTCTTCCTTCCCGTTTTCGTGCGCTCCTCGCACGCCTGAGTTCACGCTCCTCCGTCATCGGCACCCAACAAGCCTCACTCCAGCCGGCTGCTCTTCCTGAATGGAACGCGCCTCGGCTTGGCTTACTCGCGACACATGTGTGCCCGAGTGCTCCGGCTAGAGTCGCCACCCGGTTGCACATTTGAATTATATGGCTTCCCGGCGCCCTCTGTGCTCTCTTGAGCCTCACTCTAGTCGGCTGCCCTCTTGTAATGAGACACGCCCTGGCTAGAGTGGCCACCCGGCTGCACGTTTGAATTATACGAATTAAAGCAGATTAAGGGTTTATAATCTCTGGCTTCCACATTTAGATTGGAATATACACCATGTGACTTAAAAGTAATTCTAGAAGAGCATCATAGTATCATGTGACTCATTGGCGTTACAAGGTCTCAGGTGTAAATGAATGGGTAACACACTGGAGCACACATGCTCTCACGCTGGACACTGGAATTTCAACATGGCAGCTCATGGCAAAGAACTCTCAAGAAAGAGAATGGGACACTCTTCCCATCTGCCATTTAACTCGTTTAGCATTTTTATCAAGAAGTAATACACCTTTTATTTCTGGTCCATTTCTGATATTCCTTAATCCACCTTCTTCAGAAAATATCTGTATTATACTGAACCTGTCTCCACCTCTTTCTTGAGTAATTATCTTCGCTTGTGAATAATCCAAGTGAAAAAACTGGATATATCTTGAGAAGATATTCCTCATGGCAGAGTTTGCATGTGAAAACCAGTTCTTTTGCTGGAGTCTTGATGTTTGTTTGTTTATTTGTCTTTTTTAACATCCCTATCGTCAGCAGTGGCCATTTCACCAACACACACAAGGTATGTCCATAGAAAAGTTCATCTCAAGACTAGTCATATATATTCACACACACAAGTCAATGCCAATTAAGAGTAATCAATTAGCCTAAACACGCATGTCATTTGACTGTGGGAAGAAACCAGAGCACCCGGAGTAAACCCACGCAGACACGAGGAGGACATGCAGACTCCACACAGAAAGCACTCAGGCCACTCCACCCTGGGATTGAACCCAGGACCTTCTTGCTGTGGGGCAGTGGTGCTACCCACCGAGCCACCGTGCCGGCCCACTGGAGTCTTTATGTGTATGTATGTGTCGATGCATGGCTTTTTTTATGACAGGGTGTTTTTTTTTCTCTGGTAGAGTAGTACGACTAAACCTTCCTCCAACTCTCAAGGCTCCGTCCGTCATTTGGTTTGGGTTCCAACTTGTAGACTGTACTATCCTTCCAACAGTCTGATCTGCCTGCTTTTAGATTCTGTGTGTGTCTTAATCAATCTTTTGCGGTACAAGTTATGTTTTGTGCATTTCAACAGCTTGGTTTCAAGGCATAGTTTTCTCAGTACAGACTTGATCTTCAGAAGCCAGGCTACACCAGTCTTTAACCCTGAGCATGATGAATAGTTGAACAGAATTCATTTAAAAATAATACATTTAAAAGAATAGACAAGAGGGTTAAAACACAAAAAACCCTGCAAACCACGAGCACAAAAGGTGGCAGCCCATAGATATTATAAAGCTGCAAATAAAGTGGAAATAAAGGTGAAAAAGCATTAAACGTGACAAAACAAATTACATTAAAGATTTCATGAAGATGGCACATTATGCGGAGGTCACAGCCCAAAAGAAGGGGTTGCTTAAGCGGACAAACACACAGATTCACAACAAAACAAGGACAACTCCTGACCACCTAGAAAAAACAGCAGAAATGATGGACAGAGCACTTTAGGGAACAGCTCAACAGACAGCTTCCTGACCAGACAGTAGAGATCCCAACAGCTGCCCAGATGCTGGAGAAAAGCTGCAATCACCCACAAGATATAAAGTAAAGAAGGCAATAAAGAAATTGTGCCATGGCAAGGCAGAAGGGCTAGACGAGATCCCTGCAGAGGCATTGCAATCTGCTCTTGAAACCTCAACTAATATGCTTCACCAGCTGATCAAACAGATATGGGTAGAAAAGATGCTACCAATGGACAAGAAGAACAGCCTAATTGCATTTATACTAAAGAAAGGAGACCTCGGAGAATGTAACAACTACAGAGGGATCATGCTCATCAACACCTGGCAAAGGGCTTAATTAAATTATTTTTGAGAGGCTGTGAAAGGGGATCAAAGAAAGACTAACAGTAAAACCAGGCTGGTTTCCAGAACAGAAGACCATACACTGACTAAACTGCCACCATCAGGATCATCATCAAGCAATCCATATAGTGGAACACCTTTGTCAAATGCATTGACTTTTTCAAGGTGTTCGACAACGTAGACCACCTGTTGCTATGGAAGCTCATGCCTTACTATGGTATCCCTATGAAATAAGTAAACTTCATCAAGAACCCATACCAGGATATGCACTGTAAAATGCTTCACCAGGGATCTGCATATGAAAAGATCAAAGTGCTCACTGATATGGGACAGGGCTGCATTCTCTCTCTGTTTCTATTCCTCCCATGGATTATGAAGCATACAACAAGCATTAAAATGAATGGCATACAGTGGATTCTGACAGAACAACTTGATGACCTCAACTTTGCAGATGACATCGCACTGCTCTCACATACACACCAACAGATGCAGGACAAGACAACATGCAAACAACCGCAGCTGAGCTTGGACTCTAAATAAATTGGGCCAAATCCAAAAGCATTGACAAAAAAGCAAGAATTCCATAACGCTCTTGGGACACTTTATTGAGGAACAACAGATTTACCTACTTGGGAAGTACAAAAGCTGTGGATGGAGGATCAGTGAAAGATATAAAGCCAAGAATAGGAAAAGCTTGAAATTTAACACATCACTCAAGACCAAGTTAAAATCTTTAATCTTTAAAAAACTGAAACGTCAAATCCATACAGCTATAAGGATCTGAAACATGGAAGAACACCACTATTATCACAAATAAGACATTGCAGACATTCTATTTTTTGAGTACTACTCTCACTTGGAGCTGCTCTCACATTCTTATAGTCATCCATACTTTTGAATTTGAATTCTGATCCGTTTTGTTTTGTGGTGACTTTATTTGATTGATCAAAAATATCCCCTAAAACCAGGTCCAAAGCAATTTGCGCTTGTTTCTCCACGAAGCACACAAGATCACCAAACCTGGCAATATGACTGGATCTCTCCTGAATATCACAGCCAACAGACCTCCACTTATCATGGCAGTTTCATAAATGGCAACTCTGAAATAATACTGGGCTTAATGGAGTTTCCAGTTCTCTAAGAGCTTTAACGTCCTGCTTTACCATCCTCAGCTTTGTTTTGTCGATATAAGAGCTTTTTCCAAAAATTGCAATAACATTTTTTATTGCATTGTCAAAATACTGCTGTCAAGTGTTCTTTCATTACCTTGATATGCATTTCCTTCATTTCCACCTCATGCCTTTTCTCCATTGCTTTTTTTTTACTAGGCCAGTATTGCTGCTTTTTCTGCTTCCATAGTCATATGTACACTGGATGTACTTGATCTTTTAGATCATCAGAATTGTGAGATTAATGTCCACTCTGGATCCATTAGTCTATTTTTACTTTAAATTCTTTAACGTCCACAATTTTAGGCTAAAATGAGTTAATACGACCTGCTTCTCTTTCAGACAGTGACAGGTACATTAAAACGCTAACTTGCAGGTCCGTAAATTTGTCAACATCAAATGCATCAGGATGGCGATGCACAATTGCAACATCTGCTTCGGCATTAATAAGTGCTGTAATTTCATTTATATCTATTTGAGTTAACACAGCTAGTTTTCCCCTGTTTGAGCCAGTTCATTTATATAATTTCTCCTCAGTAATACCATCTGGCAAAACATAATTAATTTACGTCATTTTCCACCATGTCAGAGGACAAGAGCTTCACAACAATTCGTTGATAATTAACCAGCAGTGAATAAATGAAGCCTGTCTTTACTCACGGTCACTTTAAGTCACACTGTTGAGTTCCCCATATGTGACAGTGGCATATGAAGTAAACCAAGACCCGGGTTTTTCAACAATGTAGTAGCCTTCAAAATAAACTCCAGCGTATAAGCTACTGTGGGGTTGGTAATTTTTAAGGTATTTGTTCAAAAGTTCAAACAATGTCAATTTCTCTGGATTTTATTAAAGGAATAAGCTTTTAATTCCCAGCAGAAAACAAGAAATATACCCACATAATACACTGTTTGTGTATCCCAAAATAATGCACGTTGATCCAATATGGTAAAAAAAACGTCCTCACCAAAGCTTTCCTTGCACTTTTCTTGCCCCTTCCTATATGCTCCCCCATAAGTGTTGATTTAAAAATAAAGTTCATACACTAAAATTATTTTAATGGCTCCAACTCATCTCACAGAAGCCAGTCGTGACAAAAGTGAATCATAAGAGGAGTGACAGAAGAAAAGAGAATGAGAGTAAAGATCTAAGTGAGCTGTCAAAGAGTGAGGAAGAAAGAGGATATAAAGAGAGAGAGAAGTGAAATTCAGATGACATGAGTCAAAAGGCACTCACAACAGCCAACTCTTTGCTCATCAAAGAAATAACATGCTTGTTTCTACTTCTCCAAACTTGCCCTCATCCTCATTGCACAGACAGATGTTAGGGATTTGTGGTCTAACGGACCACTGGTTTCAATGGTAGGAACCCAACGCAGAACCACAGAAGAGAGCTCACACAAAAATAGGCGAATAGTATGTATTTTGATGAGTATCAATTGAACATCCAGGTGAGGGTAGAACATGAGTAATAACCAAAACAGCTCTGTAAACTATATAGTCACTGCCCTTGTGAAAAAGAAGTATACTTAAGAGCACTAAAAGTATATTCAAATAGGTCAAGAATACTAAAAGTATGTTTTCCATTTCCTATACTTTAGAATAGAATAGAATGTTTTCTGTATTTCTATAAAATGTATTTTAAAGTAATACATTTTAAATTATACTTTAATGTGTTGATAGAGAATACATTTAAATATAAACATACTAAAACATGTTTAACCAAAAGTGTACTTAATTGTTATGTCAACTAAAGTGTATTAGTTATAAAATATACTGTAAAGAAATGTATTTTAAAGTGTGCTTCAGTGCAGCTTAAGAAGTATACTTAAATTAATGTATTTCTTTGTGTGCTAAAGCATGTTTAACCAAAAGTGTACTTAATGTTATGTCAAATGAAATGTATTATTTGAAAAATATATTTGGTAGAAATGCACTTTAAAGTGTGGTTTAGGACAACTGAGGAAGTACACTTAATGTATTTCTTCACATACTGAAGCACATTTATCCAAAAGTGTATTTACTTATAATATCATTTTAAGTATATTATTTAAAAAGTATATTGAAAAAAAATACTTTTCACAGTATGCTATATGGTACCTGGAAAATACTTTTCCTGTGTTGTTTTTCTTCACATATTTAAACATACTAAACTAATGTATATTTAAGTGTCAAACCATTTTTAATCCAACTTAAACACTTGAAAGGATTTCACTCACATTCTGAAGCAAACATGCTTCAAGTGTCACATCAAATTACATGAGTTAATTTTTTATCATAATCAAGTAATAAATTGTAAATTATTGTCATGTAATATGTGTGTTATCTGTGTATTAATTGAAAATAATTGTTACATTCATCTTTACATACATTCATGGTATAGCAGACTCCCTTACCCAGAGCGCCTTACAACTTATACAGTCTTACAATCCAAGCAATTGTGGGTTAAGAGTCCAGTACCTTAACCGCTAGGCTACCACAGTCCCCCAGAATATAATCCAACCATGGATAAAATCCAACCATACATAAAATCTATCTTTAAATTAAGTATTGTAGTAAAGTAAGTTTTGTAGTATTGTATATTGTAGTTTTATACTTCATCCAACTTTAAAAATAAACAGAAAGAAAACAGAGCGAAAGTGAATTATCTAATGTATTTAATTTTTCACAAATTCAGAACATATAAAAAACACATATGCATACATTTTTAACATGCAAACATTCATTGTCTTTTCAATATTTGGAAGGTCCTGGGTTCAATCCCAGGGTGGAGCGACCTGGGTCCTTTCTGTGTGGAGTCTGCATGTCCTCTCTGTGTCTGCGTGTGTTTACTCCGGGTACTCCGGTTTCCTCACACAGTCCAAAGACGTGTGTTAGGTGAACTGGTGTCTCTAAATTGTCATTGATTGTGTATGTATGACTGGTCTTGGAATGAACTTTTGTATGGCTCTAACCTTGTGCGTGTCGCTGGATGGCCACTGTTGCCGATAAGTGACGTTAAAGAAGCCAAATAAATAAATAGTTACAGTATAATTTTAGGTCTAATAAAGTAGGACATAAGTATACCCATCATTTGCGTCAGTACACAAAGAAGTACATTTATAATATACTTCAAGTGTATTAACAGTTATGTTTAAAAATGGCATATTTAAGTCTACTTAAGTTTGCAGAAGTTGTATGAAAAAAGCACTCAAAGCATGGAGCTTGGAGAAGGTGACGGGTTTGAGCTGTGAAATGTGGAAGGTGGGGTGAATAAGCATGTGCCAGGACAACTTGAGACGGACCGAGGAAGTGTTGATAATTTTCTCGATGGGGAAAAGGCAGATAAAGCGGGGTGCCAATTTCCTGTATTTGACCTTGAGTGGGATGTTCTGCGCCGCGATCTTGAATACGTGATCAAAAAGTGTCCATCTCCACAGCTGTGGGGTGCTTCGGGGGTTGGGCTCTGACCCCTGCGCCTCTTTGATCACGTGTTGAATCTCCCAGGTGAGGTGGCCCACCAAGCAGTCGGTGGGTAGTATGGTCTTCCTGGCCTGGAGTATCGGTCAGGGAGAACTGGCATGATAGGGCGTCCGGTTTGGTGTTTCTTGAACTCAGGCGGTGGGTTAGGCCACCTGGCTTGACTAAAGTTTAGTCTCTTGGCTGTCTGGTTGTATGCGAGGTTCTTGTGGTCAGTCCAGACCACAAATGGTTGCTCTGACCCCTTCAGCCAGTGTCTCCATTCCTCAAGGGCGAGTCTGACTGCCAGCAGTTCCCTGTTGCCCACGTTGTAGTTGCGCTCTGGGGCAGGAAGGCGGTGGGAGAAAAAGGCGCAGGGATGTAGCTTGTTGTCCTCCTTGGCATGCTGTGAAAGGATGGCCCCCACGCTGGAGTCATAGGCGTCCACCTCTCCGAAAGGCCATGCCAGCCTCCGGGGTCCAGATAAAGGTGGCCTTGGTGAAGGTAAGGCTGGTGGGGGGGTTTGCCACCTTGCTGTAATCCCTCATTAATTGGCGGTAGAAGTTTGTGTAGCTCAAAAAACGTTGGAGTTCCTTCCTACACAAGGGTATGGGCCACTCTGCGGATCTTGGCTGGGTCCGCTTTGATGCTTCCCCTCTGAATGATGAACCCCAGGAAGGCGACTGTGTGGACGTGGAACTCACACTTCTTAGCCTTGACGAAGAGTCTGTTTTCCAATGAGGCAGGTGGGGAACTGGCGGACGTGGGTGGCATTCCTTCTCATTCCTGGAGAAAGATCAGGATGTCATCCAGGTAAATGAACGCACACTGGTTAAGGTAGTCCCGCAGCATGTAATTGACAAGAGCCTGAAACACAGCAGGGTCGTTAGTAAGGCCGAACGGCATCACCCGATATTCGAAGTGGCCTAGGGGTGTACTGAAGGCGGTCTTCCACTGATCTCCCTCCTTGATCTGTAGAAGATGGTATGCGTTGTGCAGGTCGAGCTTCGTGAAGATGGTGGCTCCTTGCAACAGATCAAAGGCAGAAGAAATTAGTAGAAGCGGGTACCTGTTCCTCTTGGTGATGGAATTGAGTCCCTGGTAGTCTATACATGGCCGCAGGGTACCGTCCTTCTTCCCCACAAAGAAAAACCCTGCCCCCAAGAGTGAGGAGGCCCTAATAAGACCGGCTGCGAGGCTATCCGTGATGTATTCCTCCATGGCCTCCCTCTCAATGTGGGAAAGCTGGTATAACCGGCTGGTGGGGAGGGGGACCCCAGGGAGCAGGTCGACAGCGCAGTCATACGGTCGGTGGGGGGGTAGGTTCCTGCCGTGATCCTTGCTGAAGACCTTCTGAAAGTCTCTGTACTGGTGGGGCACCCCCCAGAGAGGTCCGTCGGTTCTTTCGAGCTGAGAAGTGTGTGGAGGACCTTTGGAAGCAGGGACTGCAGAACCCAGGCAGGTCCGGTGGCAGGTGTCGCTCCAGCCAGAGACTCTTCTACGTTTCCAGACGATGATGGGGTTGTTTGTAGAGAGCCAGGGATGACCAAGGACCAGGGGGGCCCTAGGCGAGTGTAAAATAGAGAAGGAGATGGTCGCACGGTGGTTACCCGACAGATCACCGGGGGGGGTGCGGTGCGAGATGCATTCAAGGAGCCTGCCGTCGGGGGCATACGCCAGTCTCGGTGTCTGCAGGGTTTCTAGTGTGATGTTCAGCCTGGCTGCCAGGTCCCTGTCCATGAGGTCGGTACCAGCCAGGAGGATAGTCACAGAGAGGGTAAGGTATGGTGGTGAGGCTTTGTGTATGGAGCTCGCCAGGACCCCAGCATTTACTAGCGATACTAGTGATTTTTTTTGGGCAGATCGGGCAGGAAGGGATGGAGTGGCCTCGCTCTCCACAGTACATGCAGAGCCCCTGCTTCTTGCATCTAATCCATTCCGAGGTTGTCAGCCTGGCACAGCCCCCGCAAGGCAGGGTCATTCCATCTGGTGTCCGTAGCCAGCAACCAGAACTCTACGGCATACTCGGAGACTGGCCGAGAGCCCTGGCGCAGACCACTGATGCAGGTCGACGCTGCTTCGCCGTGGCAGGGGTGGTTATGGGCAGTTCCGTGCTTGTGAGTGGAGTCCCAGTGGGTTGGTTAAGGGGGGAGAGGGGCCCTGGCTATTGCCGAAGATTGCGGGTGTCTGGCTCATGGCAAGTGTGCTGGCAGGCGGATTCTGAGAGGCAGAAAGCACACTATTAATCTTTGTGGTGAGCTGAGCGATCTGATTGTTAAGGAGCCAGTTGAATTCGAGAAGGCGGTTAAGTAACTGATCGTGTTGAGATAACTGCTGATGACCGATAGTGAACTCAGCGGTGTGTGAAGCCACCGCCTGTGACTCTGCGGGTTCCATGATATGACCAGATTATTCTGTTAGGGATTTGTGGTCTAACCGACCACAGGTTTCAATGGTAGGAACCCAACGCTGAACCACAGAAGAGAGCTCACACAAAAATAGGCGAATAGTATGTATTTTAATGAGTATCTATTGAACATACAGGTGAGGGCAGAACGTAAGTAATAATCAAAACAGATCTGAAAACGGTATAGTTACTGAATATAGCGGATGTACTAGAGAGAACGGAATGTGTCCGTCAAATCCAGGGAACTGGCAAACGGAGAGAAAACCTGGATACGGGTACCGAGACGGAAAACGGGTGCGGGGGGCGTCGGCGTGTTGTGCCTGTGGTTCCCAGAGTGATCCAGGGAATGTGGAGGAAGATCCAGTAGATGCACACAGGAGGCTTAGGTGCGATCCGGATCTGGAACAGACAAACAGAGGTTAGTGGCACGGAAACGCTGGTGAGGAGCGACGTAATGCCAAAAAACTAACGCGAGCGTAGGACTAAGGCTAGGTAATGACTAGCAGGAATAGGCTAGGCTAATGGCTAAGCGCGAGAAGCCTAACGAAGTCAGGTACCGGGTAACGGGTAGAAATAATCTGGCGATCTCCACATGTCCGCGCCGGCGTAAAATAGAGGCTGCAATCAGAGAGAGAGACGCCGCTGCATCTGCGCTGGGGCGTGACTGCACCGGCCCGGAAACCAATGGATCTGTAAAACAAGCACAACACGCGCCGCTGAGGAAAATCAAAAACAAGGCAGGAGATAGGAAAAACAGAACCAAGGGCGAACTGGCGTGAGGGAACCATAACAACAGATGTGTTTACAGTCTATATGGATTATCCTTTTTTAAAATTATCTTAACAACAGGTACCTTTAAAAGTGTACTGAAATCAATATGTAATAATTAATATGTTGCATATCAAAAGAAATGTGTAAAAGACAAATTAGTTAAATTGTTTAAACATTAAATGTAGGAAGAAGTGTGCAAACTGGTATTTTATTATTATTATGTTTATTACTATTATTACTGTTATGTCAAAAAATTTAATAATCTTTAGGCTGTAACAATCATGTGCACTGAAGAGTAAACATCTCACAAATTAAGAGCTTTCAAACTGGGTACACAGTTAATTAGTGTGTATTCAGCACAAATAAGAAACATTCAGTTTAAGCGCTGAAGAAACTCGTAAATGATTATGCTTAACCTAAATACAGCCCTGATAACTTTTGACTTACCAAACATGTTTGCATGTAGCATTTAAAACAAGGGTCTTCAAAGTGTATTTGATGTAAATCTGAATGGGGTCGATACCAATATTTATATACACTGCTCTCAAAAATTAAGGAATATTTCATTATGGAATATTTTGAAGTATTTACATTTACATTTGTCATTAAGGATATAAATGGTCACGGGACGCTCTGTAACGCCTACTGGGGTAAGCTGTGAGCACACCGGGAGTCTGAGGTAAGCCTTGCAACAGAGGCCCAATGTTTCTATATTAATTCTTTATATTGTGAGCCAGCACTATGGAAAAAATAAACATGGTTTGATGGTAACAGGTGACTGTTAAATCTGTATATAATATTATTATACTACTCACATGTCCACACCATGCATTAACAAACTGCACAAGGAGTAAAAAAAATAACGATTGGAAATTTATCAGACTTAACATAGCCAATTCAGATCCATTGTAACATTCCTGTATATGCTCAATGCTGAACCTTATGAATGGTTTGTGACATCCGTAGTTGTCATACAGAACGGGAATTGCTTTGGTTTTGAAGACTTGATTTGTTCACTGTAGTGCAAGTTGCAGTTCTGCTTATCTTGTGGGCAAGGCATATTAAGTTTTGCAAAGCCTGTAGGTATAGATTGACAGATAGCATTGGATTTCTGAAGTAGTCAGGTTCAGAGTTGATTCTGAATAGACTTCACTGATATGTGAATTTTCGTTAACACTGCTTCTGGCCACATGAATTATCATGCTGCTGTGTGCTGTAACATTATTGGCAGAATCATTGCAATGTTGAAAACTACACAAGATTGTCTGTTACTTCCTTAAAATTATTAGTGCAGTAAATATAAAAGTAGGTACAAATCAACTCTACAGCTTACTACTAATTATCATCAATTAATTGCATTAAGTATTATCCAGAATGTATCTTGTAAGAAGTGATATGAAGCACAATTCTCACTTGTCTATAAACGGATGCAAATATACTACTCATCGTGTGCACTTTGGAGTGTACACTCCATTCAAGTGAGCCCTTCAAATAAGTGCTAGGGTCTGGTGAAGAACACATCATCAAAATATGCAGTGCAAATAACTGAGGAGACCCATGAAGTTAACCCTTAGATGCATAAGTGGGGTCAGAAATGACCCTAAGGGTTGTTATTCTTCAAAATCTCTTAAATTAAAAGTTTTTACACTTCCACATTCCAGGTATTCCTCATAAAACATGTTTGTAACTTGAGGCCATTTGATTTTTTTAAACATGTTTTTATACAATTTAAGAAATTGCAGTTTTGTGTCACTACCCCACTTTTTCATAAGCGGGGTCAAAAATGACCCCAAGCATTTGATTCAGAATTTCAAGGGTTTGCATTGGGAACCTTTGATTCTTACCAACTGTGACTGTCAGGACACATTTTATGTCCCACTTACATCTGATGCCTTATGTCTCACCACCAGGAGGTCAGTTTAACACAGCAGCATACATGTAAGTATTATCTTCATTTATCAAGTCCATGACTTTTCTGTGATAGAGTATCATGTTGGTCAACAAAGCAGACACTAGTAAGCTAACTACAAAATAATGTTAGTAGTAATGTTAGTACTCTTAGTTGTCTCTTAGTTAGTTGTCTCCGTCTGGCTTAGCAAGCTAACTAACATTACACTAACTTAGTAAGCCAGCTGATATTACTGCATTTGTTGTGTAGAGACTCACTGGATTCACAATACCTTATAATAAAAGCTAAGCTTAGGTAAATTACATTTACATTTACATTTACAGCATTTAGCAGACGCCCTTATCCAGAGCGACTTACAAAAGTGCTTTAAGACATCAGTAACATAATCCATTCTTAATAATAAGGAATCTAAACAAGAAAATTATTATATGATTATTGAATATTGATTTGGTATGTGTGTGTACACATGCATGTCTGTGCCTTTACTTACATATAAATGCACAGACATTTACTTAGATAGCTACATATTCATTTACAGTTTTGTGTGTCATTCAAACATTGTCTGTTTTATGTTTTCTCATCTAGACTATTATGGCTACTTGGACGCCAGGTAGGATACCCGAAGACCTTGCTCGAGGTATGATACTGAACGAATGGGATGAAGATCCCATTGGTGGGATTGACTCAGGATCTGACATTTCAGATGAAGAGGATCCAGATTATTGCCCACCTGGACATGTCAGGCCGTCTGGGAACCAACCTGCCCCTGCCGAACTAGACCAATCAGACACGGAGGAGTCCTCGGAGTCCTCAGAAGAGGAAATGGATATTGCGTCCAACAGAATAAGCCGCAAGGGCTCTTACTGGGCAGAGTTACCTCCCACCCAAGCTAAAACTCCAAGCCACAATTTACTTAGAAATCGGTTAGGGCCTGCACCTGGGTTAAGCACCATGTCTCCAGTAGATGCATGGAAGCTGTTTATTACTGATAATATATTAGAAGAGGTGTTGACATGCACAAACATCGGGAAAAACAGTCGCAACAAACAGAGGAAAAGCGTGGAAAAATCTAAGCAAAGAGGAGCTTATGGCCTTCATTGAATTGACCATTCTTGCAGGAAGTGAGAAGAACTGGGATGTACCAATCCGTGTGCTCTTTGGAAGTCCTCTGCACAACCCAATGTACAAGGCCACAATGTCAATTGGACGTTTTGAAGATATTCACCGTTTCCTGCGCTTTGATGACAAGAGGACCAGAGCACCCTGACTGGACACAGGCCACATGACAGCCTTCCACTACATATGGGACCTGTTCCTGGCCAACTGCAGGCAGATATTTATCCCCAGTGATTGTGTCACTGTGGACGAACAACTTGTACCATTTCGAGGGAGGACCAAGTTTTTGCAATATATGCCAAGCAAGCCTGCCAAGTACGGCATAAAGATATTCTGGGTTTGTGATGCATGCACCCCTTATGCAGTTGATGGAATTGTGTACACAGGGAGACAACCAAGGGAAGAAGTCCAGAAGAATCTAGGGGAAAACACTGTCCGTCAGTTGTGCAGTGGATTCAGACACAGAGGTCCCAACATCACCACAGACAACTTCTTTACTAGTGTGCCTCTTGCAGAGCATCTCCTGGAGAAGGGTCTGACTATTGTGGGAATGCTGCGACTGAACAAGCCAGACATCCCTCCAGTGATGAAGGCCTCCAAGTCGAGGGATATCCACAGTACTGAATTTGGGTTCAATGGCAGCATGACCATGATCAGCTATGTCAGAAAAAAAGTAAAGGCTGTTCTGCTTCTCAGCACAATGCACCACAGCAAGATGGTGGATGAAAACAGTCAAAAGAAAAAAAACAGAAGCAATCCTCTTCTACAACCAGACCAAAGGAGGTGTAGATACCGTTGACCAGATGGTTGGCAACTACACCTGCAAGCGCCAGACACAGAGGTGGCCCATGGTGCTATGGTACAACATGATTGATATTGCCACTCTAAACGCCTACTCACTTTTCATGGCCCAGTACCCTGAATTTTCCACAGGCATGACCAACGCACGGCGACATTTCCTCACAGAGCTCTCAAAGAAGCTTGTGACTTCTCACATGAAAAGTAGACTGGAAGGTACACCGAACCTACCATCCTACATCACTGAAGCAATGGGAAGGTGTGGAGTGACAAAAGCTGCAAACCAGCAGAGGCACAAAGGGCCAACAGAAAAGAAAGAGATGACAGGTGTGTCCAAGAAATTAAGATCGCAAAGCCATCAATTGCTGTTGGAAATGCAGTACCCCAGTGTGCAATGGTCACAGCCAAAAGCAAATAGTTTGTGACAACTGCACACAGTGACTAAAGAAAAGATGTTTGTGTGGGCACATGTATGTTCTGGTCTTATGTATGTTTATTCTTTTTCTTTTGTCTTTCAGACAAGTTGACATACGAACAATAATTTCTAAAGATTTTTTATTTTATTTCTTGTGAAAAAAATTTATACAAAGGTATAAATAACCATGTTACATGTAAAATCAGTCTTATGTTGACCCAGATGTAATAAATATAATCACCTTTAACCAAAATCAAAGACATTTTTTTAAATTAATTGCAAAAACACATTGATTCTAATTGGGGTCATTTTTGACCCCACTCATGGAAGAGTGATGGTATTGGTTGTTCATGCATCCAAGGGCTAAGGCCAGTTAACCTATTGCCAGAAAATATAAATTAATTTTCATGCCTGAAATACTTCACTCTTCTCAAGAAGCCTTTGGGGGATGGGGAATAATTTTTAATTGTGATTTACTGCCAGTATTAGAGTGAGAGAGATCGAGGCCATGCATTACTATGAATATTATTATTGTCTCAGTGTCTTTCAAACTTTCAAACACTTAGGGAATAACGGAGCATCTCACCAAATGCATCAAGAAAGATGTGAGTGGCACAATGAGTGTAAAGTGGGTACATTTATAGTAGACTGAGATTAATGTACAGTAATGAGGTGTTAACAGAATAACCTTGTAAATGCATTTGTACTCAGTCTACAGCCACAAAAAATGCAGTGCTTTCACACTATGACCAAAAATCAAGCACAGAAGTAAATATGTTTATACATGTTGTAAATTGGCCATTCATAGTGGGATATTTATTAATAGAAATGGAAAAAGCTATTAACAATGTGCATTTTCAAGCCTAATTGATTTGTTTACATTGAAAGTAGAGCTAATAGATAATAATTATATGTTGAGCCTTTGCAGCTGATGCTGATGCAACATTTCTGCTCTACAACCCCAATTCCAAGTTGGGATGTTGTGTAAAATATAAATAAAAGCAGAATACAATGATTTGCAAATCCTTTTCTATTCATGCTCATTTGAATACACTGCAAAGACAAGATATTTAATGTTCAAAGGGATAAACCTTATTGTTTTTTGCAAATATTCACTCATTTTGAATTAATGCCTGTAACACGTTTCAAAAAAGTTGGAACAGGGCATGTTTACCACTGTGTTACATCACCTTTCCTATTAACAATGAGCTTTTGGGAACTGAGGACACTAATTGTTGAAGCTTTGTAGGAGAAATTATTTTCCATTCTTGCTTGATGTACAACTTCAGTTGCTCAACAGTCCATGGTTTCCGTTGTCATATTTTGCGCTTGATAATGCACCGCATATTTTAAATGGGAGACTAGTACCCGCACTCTTTTACTATGAAGCTACACTGTTGTAACACGTGCAGAATGTGGCTTGGCATTGTTTTGTTGAAATAAGCAGGGACGTCCCTGAAAAAGAAGTTGCTTGAATGATAGCATATGTTGCTCCAAAACCTGTATGTACCTTTCAGCATTAATGGTGCCTTCACAGATGTGCAAATTACCCATGCCATGGGCACTAACACACCCCTACACCATCAGAGATGCTGATTTTGAACTTTGCCCTGATAATAATCCAAACAGTCATTTTCCTCTTTGGCCCGGAGGACACAACGATTTGCAAATCATCATATTCTGTTTTTATTCATGGTTTACACAACTTCACAACTTCATTGGAATTGGGGGTTGTATTAAATGTATGTAAAGTAAACTCAATATATTATACGTGTTTAAAAGTAGCTGTAAATGCGATCAGCTTCAAAAACCTGTCTGCCAGCATCTCACTTGACTAAGTATGCCCACACATGCTTAGCACTCAACATTGGCATAATAGCCTAAACTAAGATACAATTAACATGATATGTGTGATCATCACCCAAAAAAGGTTAAATGAGTTTACAGATATTATGCAAATATTATTTAATCTATTAACTTTTAAAAACTATTTAGACAGCAATCAGAGTTATTGTAGCTGCTGACCAGACTGCACAGTGCTGATGATTAATCCATTCTTTTTTAAATGGCCAGCAAGACAACGCATACAAATACACGAGAAGTCAGAAAAAATAGTGTTTATGAAAAAAAAGGTTTTAAATTTGCCAAGCTAGAATCCAGACCTTAAGATAACTGAGATTATGCAGTATGGCATTGAACAGGGCAGTATATGCAAGGAAACACATAATGGATTGGTACTAGTCAGATTGTATTAAAATAATAAACAAATACAAATTAAAATAAGTTAAAATTACACACATCTTTACTCATTTTACTATATTCTGCAAATGTGAATAGGAACTGACATAGGGATGGATTTTGTGTTCCAGCTGGTTTACCTCATTTTAGTTCATTACATCTTTATTCATTGATTTGTCTTGATTCACATTTTTCCCTTTCATTGACCATCTCCAGCTGTCGTTCTGTTGTTTATGGTTCATTAGATCATTTGTTAGACCCATTAAAGGAGAAGCATGTTAAGTATGCTTTGAGAATGATATTATTGAGAATACAGGGTTATGTGGAACATGAAAAACATTTGAGAACTAGAGCCCTCTCACTATAAATGTAATCTGCATTTTTGTAAAATGTTTGTTGCTTTTTTGTAGAAATGGCTTGTTTTAATATAACATCAGCAATTGTGAGCATGTTTTGATTTTTTAGTGATGTTGAACCTGCCTTTCACAGGTTTAGAGAACAGTGTCAATTGATTATTTACTATGGCTATATGCTTTCGGGAAAGAAGGGCAGAACCTGTGCCATCTAATCTTAAATTTGAATATAAGCTGCTGTGGTATTTATCATAGGTGGTAGAAAGTAAGAATAAGAACATGCAACTCAACCGAGGCCATTGCAGTAGAGGTTAGAGAATTCATAAATACAGATGGGTGGGGGCGGTATGGTGACTTAATTGACAGCAGAGTTGCCTCACAAGAAGAAGCCACTTGAGCAGCCTGCCAACCAAACCCCCCACCCCACCCCTTGTGTCCAGCCTGCACATCTTCCTTGTTTCCACATGGGCCTACTCTGGGTAGACAAATCCTTCCACAGAATTCCACATATTAACTGGTCTTCATGTACCCTTGTGCATAGATGCAACCTTGTGTGTGTTACTGAAATGGCCATTGGTGCTGATAGTGACATTAAAGAAATCATATAAAAAATAATAGATGTACTTGGAATTGAACAAAACTGAATGTAATGGTTATATATATATAAATGATTACAATATTAGAGTGAAAGGATATGTTTATTGGCGAGGACAATCGAAAGGAGGCTCTAGCTAATATACTGTTGTTCCATCTCTAGCCAGGATAGTTGATAAGATTTTGTTGGTATGGGGAGAGGCAGGATTTGTATGGTATTCCAGTCTGTTGGAAGAACCCTTGGAAACCCTTGCTGTGTGTGAGCAAACATTTTCCTGCTAAAATGCCAATTGGAAGCCCTACCATAAAAGGCAACATGTGGCCACAGGATATTCTGAACATATTGCTGATTTGTTAGTGCCTCTCGCATCACTACCAGGGGTGACTGACAGTCGTATGCGATGGTTTCCTCACATCATCATACCAGCAGTTGGGGCAGTATGCCATTCTACATCAACAGCAAGATCAAAGAGATCACCATGATGCCTTCATACTCAAACATGACCATCGTCAGATCCCCAACAGAACCTGGATTCATCACTAAAGATTATTATGGTTTCATCTGTAGCAGTCCAAATTATTCGTTCATGACAAAGAGAAGATTGCAATTTTACAGTAGCAGTGTTGTTGTTGCCCAGGCCAGTCAACATGAGCACCACACTTAATCTGTTTACATGTCTAACAGGTGTTAGCCTCCACAGCAAACCACCCAATTATCTGCCTGTTCAAAGTACTTCTATGACACATGAATATAACTTTAGAAACACCATATATGGATATATGGTTAACGATATCTCGGAAGCCAGAGAACTTAACACTGCAGGTATTAGTGTGCCTCATAGCCATATGCTTTCAAGGATGTTTGTTTTAAAAATATGTTTTCTCCTTAAATAACTAAGAGTATGCAATGTCCAATGCGGCAATATTATAGCATTGGTTAGAAAGCATCATCGGAAACAAGTTTGTGGTCATAATACAAATTTTATTTAACAGCCAAAGCAAAAACATAATGCTTCTATATACAGCCCCAAATCATAAGAAGTTCAGAAAGTATGGAAAATGCATATAAACTAAGCACACAGTGTTCCTTTACAACTTTCTTTTTTAGTTTAACTTTTATTTTGTTGAATAAATTATGAACCTGGGGTATTACATGTTGTGTCTGGTAAACTTAATTTCATTTGTTAATAAGGATCCATTCCTGCATTTCAGGCCTGCAACACATTCTAATAAAAGCTGGGATTGTTAGGGTTCCTACCTTCCCCTGGTGCGTTCGGTCGTCCTCGCCGGTCGCCATTACAGAGCCATCGGCGGGGTCGC
>JAUZSU010016228.1:0-10940 GCA_034780255.1 Parotocinclus maculicauda
TTGGAATAAGGCTGTAACGTAACAAAATGTGGAAAAAGTGAAGCGCTGTGAATACTTTCCGGATGCACTGTATTTCTAAATAGCAATAAACAGTGTTTTATTCACGGCAGCACTCCTACAGTTTAATCTCCTAAATCAAACTCTGTATGTTTTATGTGTATCTTTTCTGTACTTAGGCCATTCTGTTTCTTACACTAACAAGTTAAAATATCCAATCCTATCAAAAAGTATCTTCTTATATTATTGCACAACTATGTTTTTTTTCCAGACCGTGATCATGACATAATTAATGTGGCAGCTGCTTTCCCGTCTGGCTTACTTTCACATTTTGTGGTAACTCTAAAAATTGTGCTAGCATGATTATATTAATTGTTGTTTAAAGACAGCATTAATATAAACCCTAAAATGATCAATGTTCCCCGAAAGACTGTGCCAAAGGTATTGTTCCTAAAAGACTGTACAGATATTGCTTTAATAATTTATGCACAAAGATTGTAAAGATGGTTACAGCGATTACATAGCTGTTACCCCAGTGTGTGCTACAAAGAATGAATGGATGTTAGCGTAAAAGTTTTGTTTCCACAAACAGTGTATCAGTAATCTATCAAAGATTGTACAAAAAAGATTTTGCTGATGTTGTTTCCACTAATGTTCCCCGTACGTTGCTAGTTTTCTTCGTGCCAGTCTAGTGTAATAGAATGTCAATGTCGAGTCTAAGGGATTGTGTCAATGTTGCTCTAAATAGCGCTCCTTATAGATTGTTACTCAAGTAGTAATTTATTAGTCTCTCAAAGATTGTTGGCCAAAGACTGTCCTTGAAAGATCTAGTTAATGTTGCCCCAATGATGTGTCAGAAAAATGTGTTTATATCGGCCATGAGGATTGTTACTCAAAGGCTATGCTGATTTGCTGCCCCAAAGTTTTTCAGTGTTATCTTTTTAAAAGCTTTTGCTCCATAGATTATCCGGACTGAAAAATTGTGATATAATTTTTCCAAAGACAAAATGAGTCAATGCTGTCCCAAAGATTGTTGCTTAAAGGTTATATAAATTTATGTTGATGTTTCCTTAAACATTGTTATTCACCCAAGTATTGCCAATGTTCATCAAAAGATTGAGCCAGAAAGATTGTATTGATATTGCTCCAGTTACCATTCCTCAAAGAATTTGTTGCTCTTACTCCACAGCCTGTTTCAATGTTACCTACAATATTTCACCACAGTCCTTTAGTGACAAACTTTGGGGTCACATTAATATACTATTAAAGCAAGTATCAATGTAAAAAATGACACAAGTGCAATCTTGCTCAACTTAAACATATTCTTTGGAGCAACTGCTTTGAGGTAACACTGAAACAAGATTTGGGGTAACTTAATCATTGGAACAATCATAAGGAACAATCATGGGGCACCCAGTATCATTACAGTATTTGGAGTACAATTTGTGGAAAACTACTGATAATACTACTATTTGAGACATACTGTAAGCTTTTAGGGCTAAATGTAATAGGAGAACTGTAGTGCAAAAAAATGATAGAGAAAATTGACATAATTTAGTCACACTTTAATATCATATTGACAATTCTAAATAATTTGGGCAACAGATACAATTATTAAATCACAATACTTTGGGTAGTTGGTCATTTTGAGACCACACCAACATAATTTGTGAACAACAGCCACTCGGGCACCATCAATCCAATCTTTGTGGCAAGATCTGTAACATCCAAACAGAGTCTGAATTATGGGATCACACTGATACAGTTTTTTTTAGCAACAGGCAACATTCACACAATCTCTTTGAAGCAACTTTTGAATGGGATGATCACACCGATTAAATCCACCGCAGTTTGATGAAGATCAGCATGTCAGTTCTGAAGATGACACATTTTGACAAAACAGTGGAAAGGTGCAGAGAAAATTAAAAATGAGATCTCAAGACAATTGGATATGACAGCCCTTCTGAACTAACTTAAATAAACACAGATTTGACACTGTCCACCAAGGGCTGCTATTGACTTCCTGTCAGATGTGTAATACCCCTGACAATCACTAAATACTAAGGATGGCTGGCAGATCATGGCTGACAAATTAATGGGACAGGAATTGCAGAGGCTCAAATCGCCTTGCTTTAATATTGATCCCGCACAAGTATGACCTTCTGAAGGCAAGAATTATACATAAAACATTGACAGCTTGATTCCTGTGAATAAGCTGTTTCTTTGCAAGCTCTCTTTTTTCCTACTTATTTTAGTAATATCAGTGGACTTAGATGAGACAGGAACTCCCTTAAAGATTTATTTGTATCATTCATTCATTCAATCATTCAGGCATTTTCATATCCACTTCAAATAAGCTGGGATGCTGAGGCCTAACCATCAGCACAGAGCACAAGCCATTGCAAGAACTAATCTTTAGGTTTTCAAATATTTATTTGTAAAAAAGCAGTTGAAGAAGTAAGAAACAGGTTTTCCTATCATCGTATCGACATATACTCACAAGTATAGCAAGACAAGGTAGAGACACATGCACTCATTACGTCTTACGCAAAAATTTCACTATACTGGTGGACAATTTCAATGACATAATGTAGCTACTTTAATGCTAAACCTGCATCTATACCCTAACTATAACCCGAGTAACCTAATGATAATGATCTTTTTTTTTTTTTATTGCAGTTTTTGTAAAAAAAAAAAAGAAAAGGGAAAAAAACCGTTTTCCCCAAGAAAATTGGTCCCCGTAAGGCTAAAGAGTGTCAGATCCACACACACCCACCCCACACCCGATGGCCCAGAAAGACGTCAGGTGACAGTGCTAGTCAATGCACAGTGTTTTGTATCATCAATCATTAATTACTACAGGGGTTTCAAATATGCCCTGCTTAAATAACAGTTGACCCACTTAATAATTAGCTGATGAGCTGGGTGTGTTTGGAATCAAAAATCTTTGAAACTATAGATTAGTGAGCCTCCTATTTATTCGGACCCAAGGATTACAAACCGGGACTGAGATAGTGATTTGTGCACTCAAATTATTATCAACTCATGAAACCCCTGAGTGATTTCTTAGTCACTCAGCAATTTTGAAAATGCCATTAACACCAACCACGATGGCAAGCACTAATAAACCTAAATATGATGGATTACGATTTGATGAGCAAACGGCTAAATGGCACATCCGTCCTTACTGCCTTCTCCATAAAAAACAGGATTTAGATGGCCAGAGAGACTGTACTGAATAATAAATCTCACAGCTACTCGGCTATGTGGATGGTACTACTTTACCATTTTAAAAATGCAAAAACAAAATGCAAAAAAAAACTGGACGCATACATTAAGATATAATGAATAACCTACTGCAGCTAAGAAGCTCTCATGTGCCAGTGAGTGGGTGATGGGTTCAGACGTAGAGCTCAACTTTCTGGTGCTTCTATTTCTAGCTATGCTGCTATAGGATTAACTTCCACCCAAAAAGGTCCTTTTTGGGGCTTGGTCTTTCTGAGGATTCTTCCTTTAGGGAGTTTTTCCTTTCCATTGTTGTCCCAGGCTTGCTCAATATGGGATTGGCCATAGAAGACAATCTAATGCTGTGAAGTTGCTTTAAGACAATGCTCCATTATAAAATCCAGTATACAAATAAATCTGACTTGACTTGACTTACATACAGCTCACAAAAATTAGGTGATACTTTAAAATGAAATGCCCCATAGTTAAAAAGGCCCTAATTTTTGTGAGCAGTGTATTGTACCCAGATAGAAATGTCAGATTGCTGCAAAACATAGCATGCAGTTATGTCTCAATTAATTGATTACAGGTGTGGTCTGATTAGATACTAGGTCTTACCACAAAAGGGCATAAAAGTGCTACTCGCGCTGCCCTATAAAAAGGCTCTCAAATTCTTCTTTTGGAAAGTGTACCTTCCGGTGAGAGAACATTGACTAGTAGACATGCCTCTATGATGGATTACAAAAAATTTAGAAAATTAGAAAACAGCTGACAGACTTTAAGAGGCATTTTTGGACTGTAAGAAGCAGGATGGTTGTTCTGACTCACTGTCCGCCATATATATTCTGAAAGGGCACGTACATATGGCAAACAGGTTCTGGACAGCCCAGACAGACCACCAGGAGAAAGGGTTGTTTGATCTGCTGAGAAGCACGGTCAGTTCCCACAATTTCCAACACCAATACACAGGTGGTACCTTCACTATACACTCCTGTCTCTGTCCAGATGATTGGTGCTTAGCAGTGGTGTAATGAACAAGGAACCTGAACTGCTATGGACTGGAACTGTAGTTTTTTTAGTAATGAATCCAGGTTCTAATTGGGATCAGACAATGGTCAGATTTGAATAGGCATGCCTTATGGTGAGGGCTTCACCCTGCCTTTGCTATGGAGTGAAACACTGCTGGTATAATGATCACATACAACTGTTGGTCACCCATAGTAATGATATGAGGGACACTCAGTGATATGTGCAGGACATCCTCCTGCCACATTTAGCTTTTCATGACAGTCCAACTGTCATATTTCAGCAAGCTAAAGCTGCCAGTCACCAGATTTATCGTCCATCATGCATTTATGGGACCAGTTAGGACACCAGCTTCAGCAATGTACGAGTGTGCAAAATCTACAGAGCAATATCTGTGGGATAATGTGCCACAGGATACCATGCGGAACTTTCTGGCTTTCAATGCCCAGCTGTTTCTCATCCTGTATCCAGGCTTAACAGGGTAACTAAAACCTTTCAATTATACAGCTTTTCTGAGTAAACTTTTCTTTCCTTTTTCCCTGACACTGTAATCGCTTACATACATCATCATTGCATTCATTCCTATATTCCTTTCAACAACTCCTTCTTGAAGAGTATATAATCCATAGCTAGACTAAGACAAAAAGTATTCTTTTCTCCTTTTTACTTTGTCAAAACTCACAAGTCTATTTTTGTAGATGCAACGACAATAGTGTTGTCATACTGCAAATAAAATGTATCTGAAGAAATCAAAAAAGAAACCTGTAGTGCCTGCACAGTTTCTGGAGACAGACTTTAACTGAAATAGAGACGAACGTTGAGATGGCTGATTACATAACCTCCCCGCATGCCTGCTATTAATTTGCTGCTTTCTGCGTCATACTGAGTGAAACATGAACCATTTCTTGCTTTACTGTTCCGCCTCACTCACTCACCCTGTTGTTGTCAGCATCCAAATTTACAGTTGACGGAGTAATGCTAAAGGTAATTAAAGAAAACAAATAGATACCAGCTTCTCTTTGCCGTGATTGGCATGGCAAGCAGCTCTGCCTTTATGCCATGTAGGAGAGTGAAGTTGTAACGATGTGCAACAGTAATTAATCCAGGCAATTTTATTGCACACCACATGTCAAGCAATCAGTGGTGTGGTTAATAACTTTTTTTAAGTGTTACTTGGGTCTGTTGCCTTGTTTTGAGTTGCTGGGTTTTTTTTAGTGGCTGGGGGTGCAGGGCTAATGATCACTACCGTCTGTTTATAACACATAGACCACCGCTGATAATGCTTTTTAGATTGTAGCGTAACTTATGATTCAATTATCAAAGCAATATCAGAACTGTGCCTTATCCAATAACAATTGTGACCCTAATTGGATGCCGGTAGCATGAAAAAAAGTAGCTAAGGCTGTAGGATGAAAAAAAAAATGATGCTATTTCTAAGTCTGACATACAGGCAGGGATTTTGCTTAAACTGGCACTAAATAACATGATAGGGATTTTTTTCTTAATCTCTAAATTAATTCAAGCTCCTCGTGTATAATGGCTGCATCTTCCAAACCAAACGTAATTTTCCATGTTTGGTATTTTTAATTTGTCCCCCATTCAATTTTGTGATCTTTCACCACCAACAAAAACTCAATGACCCATCTCGGTCACTTCTGTGCTTTATGAAGAACCTCCTGGATCTACAGACTGTAGGCATTTTCATGCATGGAATTAGATTGAGTAAAAAAATTTCCTCTAAAAGCATGCTTCTCCTCCTCAGAACCACAAAGCCATTTACCTGCTTATAAAATGTAAAAAAAAGAAAAAATTACAGTCATAATATTAATAATGAATCATAAATTGTATTTGAGTAAAAGCTTAAACTTGATGTGTAGTTGGATATAACTAAATTAAATGATGCCGCTAAATAAAGCTAAAATAAAGCCCTTGTATGGGATGCCAAAATGGTCCTCCATTTTTTCAGATGTACTCAGTATCTGCATTTGCATTTTTCTCAGAACAGTAATAGAATATCTTTATCACCTGTTGTTCTTGTCAGTTTTGTCACTGTGAGAAAGGATGAATCAAAAACTTGTCAAATCTGGTTTTGAGGTAAATAAAATTAATCTTTTACATTTTCGCATTACTTTTTTGTACCATGCTCCATGCAAAACAGCCTTCAGACCTCTACTTGGTCTTATTGTGTTGATTTAAAAAGTCCAGTACAGATAGCTGGGTTAAGTTTCTTTGCTTTGTTATTGCTCTTTCCGTTAGTTGGAACAGAAATCTGGAAAATTAAAAGCTGAGCTTCCCATCATTTGTTTTTTATTTTACATTTAGGCATTTGGTAGACGTCATTATTGACGATGTTCAAATCCAAGCAACTGAGGTTTATTGGTCCTGCCCAAGGACCCAGCAGTAGCAGCTTGGCAAAGATTTATTTTCCAGTTCTCGCGGGTTTCTTCTTAATCATGGTTCACACTCATATTGGTGAGCTCAGGCATCACAGCCCTTAGAAGCCAGCAGAGATACAGTCCTTCCTGAAACATGCTGGGCAAGCTGCTTGGCTTGGTCAGTGGCACTTGATACTTGTTTTGACAGAAGGGAGGTCTCTTTAATCACTGCAAGCTGCTCTAATTGGGGAAACGACCCATTCATATGCTTAATCCTCTTTTTTCAAGCATTCATGATGCATAAAATGAAGTTCCTTATAATTATACATACAAACATTTTTTTAATAATATGCACTTTCATACTGCATAGTTGGTGAACTTAAACAATTCCTCCTTCTACACAAGGAACCCCGCTACTGCTAAACCATATACCTATGCATATCAGACCTGGGTATGGGCAGAAGAACCTTCTGCTACCGTTTCACCATCCATCTGCTCAGGTGGCTTGGCCCACTCCCATGCTGGAGCAAGGCCATGAATCATGACAGCACAGGTTTCACACCACACCGGACAAAATTCCTGGTTCTACCCCAAAACGTTCACATTTCTGTGTGGTGTGCAGGCCTTAAACATAACAAAGACTTGTTTTTGTTAAGAGTCTTAACTCATGAAAAGCTCTCATCCAGAGTATACTGCATGTTTTGCTTGACAGACCTAGCCTTGTATTAATTAACTGAAACAATTTTTGATCTTTTTTTTCTTACAGAGCTGTCAGCGTGTTCTGTTCATCAGTGTTTGTAACCAATCTTAAGCATGTACTTGAAGAGAAAACCATAATAATGACTGAAGCTCTTGACAGATGTAAGACTTAAAGTTGTAGTAAAAGTGTGAAATCTTGCGCTGGAGTTTTGTAGTAAAGATATACATCTCTTCACACCCACGATATGTTTCGTGAAATTGTGGTTAGCGCAGTTGCCTCACAGTTGCCTCGATCCTGACCCTGGAGTTTGCATATCCTTCCCGATTCCACATGGATTTACTTCAGGTGTTTCTTCATGCGTTGCTTCTTGTTGCACCTTATGTGTTGCGTAGCTCTCCGGTGCGAGATATTAATGTAAAGACTTTCCCTTTTTGTTCCTGAAATCAAGGGTTGTCCTGTGACTTTCGATTCCGACCCTGTATAGTGTTCAGATTATATTTGTTAGGGTTCCTACCTTTCACCCCGGGGCGTTAGGCCGTCCTCACCGGTCGCCATTACAACGCTATCGGTGAGGCGGTTTATATCCAGTATCCAATTTACGACCTGATTCCTAGCAGCTGCTTCTCCTGCTATTTAGGTGTGGGTATTAGCACTGCTCGGTGCCAGGTCATCTTCATTTGGTACGCGCTCTTACTCCCCAGCTTGGCTTACTCACGCCACAAGTGCGCCCGAGCTCACGCTCGCCCCCTGGCGCTTCGGCGACACTTGTGCTCTTTTGAGCCTCACTCTAGTCGGCTGCCCTCTCGTAACGAGACACGCCCCGGCTAGAGTGGCCACCCGGCTGCGCGTTTGAATTATACGCGCCCCGGTATGGAATTCCCGCACTACAAGCACGTTCGAGCTCACCTTCGCCCTCTGGCATTCGGACTACCTCCGTGCCTCACCACTTGGGAGACGTCCCAAATCGTGCTCTCTGCACGCCAAACCCGTTGGCGCTTTGGCACCCTCTCGCGATCAGTTCGCACGTTGCTCCCAGTCGGGACGCAACACAGCGGCGCGCCATTTCATCCTTTTGTTTTTTTTGTGTTCAGAAGCCTTACGTTCCTTTCTTAATCCCCTTTTAGTTCTTCTATATAATTTCCCCATTATTATTATACGTCGTGGGATTCCGTCTATCCTTTGTCCATCCTTGGGTCTTACCAAAAACCACCACATCTCGTAACAATATTCTGCTTATTCTTTAGGTTTTAGTGGTCACTGCACTTTGTAGATTTACAATTACAGTCTATAGTTATATACTCCTTTCTATCTGCTCTCTAATGGTCAGGACCTTACAGGACCCCAACAGTTCAAAACCAGCACAGATCAGGTACTATTTGGTTGGTGGATTATTCTCAGCACTGCAATGACACTGATGTGTTGGTTTAATCTCCATTAGCACTGCAGTGTTTCAACAAGTATCAGTGCATCGCACACTATCACAGCACATCCGTGTGGGCGTCTTGAACATTAAAGAACAGAGTAAAGGAGACTAAGAAATTAAGAAAAACACACTAGACCATGTAGTTGTAGAACTGCAACATGCAATGACCACTAAAACCTAAATAAATAATAAGCAGAATATAAACTGAATTTTATTTTTTCTGTATATGTGGAAACACCCACAAAGACATCAAATGGTAAGAAAGGTGTCCTCCACAACATAACTAATTCTGTAGTTTTATGTAGTTATGACTCCACTAGCTCCAGTGCCATCTAGGACAGACTGTACATAAAGAAGTCTGTATATAAAAAGGTTCATAAAAAAACATATTATAGAGAACAATGTTACAGTACAGTATAATAGAGACCAGTTATACTAAAGTGCACCTGAAGTCAGGAATATGTATACTGGAGACTTTCATCAAGTCTGACCTCCTTTCTGAACTTACACTTCCAGCAGTGCATCAATACCACTGACAAGGAAATGAATTATTGAACCAGTTCATACCGATCCCGGAAAGGAAGACCCATGCATATTCATTTAGGCTTTCATGTCAGCCGTTGAATTTGAAAGCTTAAACTCAAAGGCCACATTTCATTACATTCTTATATTGATATTAGAGATCATTCTTTTGTATGTTCTCCCTCATTCTTCTTCTGTTATATTAACATTCAGATACTGCTTTCATAGCCAAGGTGATATTGAAAATTATTTTATTTCCAACTATGCTACCTCATAAAGTGAATAATATGAAACCAAATAATAAAAAAATTACAAAGTGGATTTCATGCTTCTGAATAAAAACGATCTTCTTCAAGGTGGATTCAATTTTGCTGATGAATGAGGATAGCACAAATAAAAGCTGACAACTAATCTAACATTAACATGACCTGGAGCCATTCTAACATAAGCTCTTATCAAGGACTGGCTTTTTACGCGTGACTTAATGAAATGAAGTTGAAAAAAAATCGTTGCCAAAGCAATCGCAATTATGTGTAATGTGAAGCTGCATAGGGAGAACAACTGTACATTCCATTAGATAAAAGATTGAAAATGAGTTGAAAATGACAAAGTGATATCACTTAGCTAATATATTGACATTTGAAACGCATTGCAAAGCCATTGAAAAGGCGAAAGGCTCGATGAGAGAATAAAACAGCCAGGTTAAATGAGTAGCATTAGTGAAAGGATAAGCAGTAAGGGATTAGGTGATGACTAAAACAAAGAAGATTAGGAGTGCTAATGTACCTTAAGAGTCTCTTTTTCTTTCTGCACGTGCTGGAACTCGAGGTGCTCTTTGACCAGAGCTGCCTCTTTACCATTGATCTCCTCTTTGAGTTGGTCGATCTGGCGGTTCATGATCTTCAGCTTGTGCTTCATTTCTGTAATCTCATCCTGTACCCAAACAGATAAGCATGCAACAAACAAGACACGTTTTTTAATGAAAAAGAGAAGTAACAGATGGTCAGACAAAAGAGCTTTACATAAACAGCACAAGCACAAACTCTAGGCTACACACTAAGCTTGACACGCACATACATTAGATGTGTAGCATAAGGTGATGGTAACTGGATGTTGATCAAACGTTTCTACTGATACTGACATTCCATTTATCATCATTATTGTGGACAAATTGCACTGCTAAACTCTCTTAAATGAGTCTCTTTAGAGGCAACCAATCAGACCAAGTCTATGGCAGAAATATTTTAATTAGGCAGCTAAAGTCCCTTTTGCACACAAATAATCTGGGTCATTTACGTCTAGTGTCCTTGTGTTGTGTCACATGCAGCCTTAACATCATCTGTTCACACATGGAAGGCCTGAATTGTTTACATTTTATTTCGTAGAACTGTGGCAGTCTATCACTTCTACTTGCAAATGTTGAACTTATTTGGTTTCACAAGTACTACTTAAAACTGGGTGAAAAAACAAGAACAGATATGTCTGGTAAAAAAATGTGAATTTCTCAAGCATTTGTCCCACATCTTCTTAAATTGAAGCTGAAATGAAATGACTTTAACACAAGGAATATAAAATTAAAACATGCATTTAATCATGGGGGCAGCACGGTGGCTCGGTGGGTAGCACCGCTGCCTCACAATAAGAAGGTCCCGGGTTCAATCCCAGGGTGGAG
>JAUZSU010016239.1:0-10940 GCA_034780255.1 Parotocinclus maculicauda
TGTTACAGTAGCTTGGCTTTGTAGTAAAAGAGTGCAGGTATTAGACTGGCCTGCCTGCAGTCCAGACCTGTCTCCCATTGAAAATGTGTGCTGTATTATGAGGTGCAAAATATGACAATGGAGACCCAGGACTGTTGAGCAACTGAAGTTGAATGTCAACCATGAATGTGAAAGAATTTCACCTAAAAAAACTTTAACAATTAGTGCCCTCAGTTCCCAAATGCTTATTGCGTGTAGATAAAGGAAAGGTAATGTAACACAGGGGTAAATATGCCCCCCTCCCAACTTCTTTGGAACATGTTGCAGGTATCAAATTCAAAATGAGCAAACAATAAAGTTTATCTGTATGAACATTAAATATCTTGTCTTTGTAGTGTATTTAATTGAATGTGGATTGAAAAGGATTTGCAAATCATCGTATTCTGTTTTTATTTATGTTTTACACAACGTCCTAGCTTCATTGGAATTGGGGTTATACTGGGGTTATACATGAGCAACAGATTATCAGATTATCTGTATGTTTGCTCTATGTTTTGAGTAAAACCATCTCAAAGCTAGTTTAATATAATTTCTGTGTAACTTATGTTTTGCAGCTTTTGATCAGCCTGAAAGTGAGCAAGAGCCAGACGATTATAAAGAAGATGAAGCGCTCAGGTTGGCTGTCTATCCAAAGTTGTAATGATTAGTTTCAGTAACCTGCACTATTTAGTAGGATACACTATATAGTAGTAACAACTAGTTAGTAGGGGTATTAAGATCAAATAATCACAAAATATGACATTTGCATATCTTTTTTATCATTTCCTTTATAGTAATTTGCATAACTCTGATAAATGCACAATAATAAATAGGTCATATACATGTAATAAATGTAACTCATGTAGCGTTTTCAGTATTTGGCCAGAGACCTGTAGATCTACACCTAATGAACCTCTGTCATCCTGATACACATGGAATTTCCCATTTGATGCCAGAGTGAGAGAGCTCACCTACTGGTTATCCACAATGTTCACATCACTGTTTGTGTAAGCTAAGACTTAAGACTTGTGATAATATTAAAGATCATGGTTTTATCTGACCATCAAGACAAGAAATAGACTGACCAGAGACAGCTACCCTGACCACTTTACACCAACTGACGGAGGTGATAGGAGCACAACACAACTCGTATTATTTTATTATGATATTGGAAATCTGTGAGTGAAAGTTAAATTACTTGAAAAGCATTAATGATGGGAAAAATGAAGCATTAATAATCAATTTCTAATCGAATCACAGCCCACTAAATAATAATGGAATTGAATTGTTAGGTACCTATCAATTCCCACCAATAGTAAGAAGACATCCATTCTAGGTGGTCATATTTAGTTTTTATTGTAACCACATATAGGCACGAAATCTTCATAGACAAACCGTAACTCTTTAACACCTTATTGTCTCTCATTGTAACACAGTTTGAGGTTTCCACCACACCAATAAAGGGGTTTCTTTCTATGTCCTCCCTGTGCCTGCGTGGGTTTCCCTGGTTTCTCCGGTTTCCTCCCACAGTCCAAAGAAATTAATGTTGGGTTAATTGATTATGGTAAATTTGCATTGTCTTGAGTGTACATATGACTAGTCTTGAGAGTAAACTAGTCAACCTTGTGAGTGAATATAACCTAAATGTCCACTGATGTTGATAGCAACGTTACAAGTCAACAAGTCAAACAAACATCTGATTTGAAACCAATTTAAGAAAGAAATAGTTTGCAAGTAATAATGTCCATCTTACCCCTTTTAGATGAATTGGACTTATTGTCTAATATCAGTTCCCAAGCTCACAATTATGTGGCAAAAAAAAGGGGAAGTATTTTTAGTGCTTACAAATCTTTGGCCATCTTGTAGATAATAGCACTGAACATACTCTTTTCCCCAATTCATTCAGAGAGCGTTTACACCAGGAATGGCTGGAAAGAGAACAGATTGCTCAAGAGGAATTTAGACTGAGGAAAGAGAAGGAGGAGGCTGTACGAAAGAGGAAGGAAGAAGAACAGGTAAAAAAAACTGTTTAAATATTGCTTCCTTATTACCTACATCCTTCTTATATTTTTATCACTTCCTAATTTACTTTTTATGTTTACCTTTGCAGAAAAGAATCAGGGAGGAATGGGAGGAACGGCAGAAGACAGAAAGAGAGGCGCAGGAGCAAAAACGGCAGCAGAAGAGAGACAGAGAGGTGATCCCTGCATTCGGGGGATAAAGTGAAAGAGACTAATATCCATATATCCTCTCACTCTCTGATCTCACATGCCTTAATATGGTTTTAAAATATTCTTAATCAAGGGTGTTTCTCAATACAAAAAAAATGCAAAAAACTGACCACTGCACTATTTTAAAGTACTTTCTCAGCAATTAGCAATTAACCCGTTCAGTCCTGAACTCATTATAATAAAGCAATACATGTTTCTGTGCAATGATTCAGTAGAGACACTTGGTGAATAACACAACTAAGTTACGTGATTTAAATAATAAGCTTTTATCTTGTATTTGATGGCAACTGAGATTTTGTAGCCTGACTTAATTTGGCATCAGCAGGACTGAAAAATTATGCTTGTAAGCATTTGTATGTACAGTAATTACTGTTAATGTGTTCATCTCATGACAGTTACAGATCTGTCAGTTGACCTTAACCCCATGTGGGCACAGAAAAAAGCCAAAAAGATGCTCTGAAATATTGTGAAAACAATGCTGGGATGAGATGGATCATCAAATTTGCACAAACTTGTGGCTCTAGCTTGTGTGCGGTTATTACAACAAAAAAGGGACCATAGCATTTGTAATAAATTCTAAAATACAATTTTTAATTTTTAGCTCACTCCCTCATGTGCCTCATCCCCAGATCTGCACTGCTGGCATGCTCTTTTCTTTTCTTAGACATGCCTGCATCTGACTCGTGACTCAGGCTGATTGTTATTTGAAACTTTGCTTGTAGGATAAGTGTAATGCCTTCACTCCTGTGCTTGGTGGCTTATAACTTAGGTTGTAGTAGCTGAGAAAGTGCAGCACAACAGAATGTGAGGTTCTGTGTCCCAGTGCAGTAAATGGAGCTGCAGATTATGTTTCGATGGGATACTGTTCTATTTCCAATAACAATAGCCAATTATTAAAAAATCAACTTGAGTCAAGTGTACGATTCGGGCAGTGGCAAACGTGGGAAAAGAACGGTGCATGCAACACTGCTTAATGCCCAAGCAACAGAAGTGCTGGCATGCACTGAAACATCACTACATGCTAGCTTTAATGTTCCATTCTCTTGAATGTTCTGAGTTTGTGCTTTTGGAAGTGCTCCTTTCGGTGGCCATAATTTGTTTGAATATTTAAAGATCTTATGACCAGTTTCTTTCCCAGTGGTTTTCCCAGAAAAGGCAACAGAAATCTCAAGCAATCTTAAGAATTGTCTCATCCATTATTAAGTAACTTTGAGTTAGTTTGCCTTGTTTAACAAGCTGCCTGTTGACGTGTCTGGGTAAGATGTAGAGAACGTATGCACAGAAAGAACTGGTATTGGGAAACGCCTTAGCTTGGACATCTCACCTCAGATGAGATATTATTTAACTGAATGTGTAAAGTTGATGTCTGGTTGTCTATACAATTCTATTGCATGACCGGTTATGAATGATAGCTGTTTCATGGTCTTCCTTAACTAAGATATTCACATTAGAAAGAGTGAAAGGCCTATGGATTTCTTCTTCATTAGAAGAAAATGTATCTTTTTAAAAAGTTTTTGCCTCCTAGAAACAAATCGATTATATTGTGTGTATAATATGAAATGTTTCATCTATAATTTTTAATTCATACTTTGAATTAGTCTTAACTAGTGTTAACAGATATCTGCAGGTTTTTATCAGCCATACTGTGTTTGCACCATTTGTAGGAAACTGTGCAGAAACTGTTGGATCAAGTGGAAACCCAGGTATTTAATAGCACTTTGTATAAAAAAATAATAAGTAGCACTATTTAAAAAAGCAGTGTGCTTATTTACACTGGTTGCTCTTCCAGTTGGTAAATGGAGGTTCCTGGAAAAACCCAGATGCACCAGTAGATTATGGGACAGAAAAAGACAAGGCAAACTGCCCCTTCTTCCTGAAAACTGGGGCTTGCAGATTTGGAGACAGGTAAGGTGTAAACGTGTCCGACTTTACAAGGTCTGACAAACATAATGACAGAAAATCATTTCTGTTCCTGATATACTGGCTTTTTTTTTTTGACAGGTGCTCTCGCAAGCATGTTCATCCATTAACAAGTACCACTTTAATGGTTCGAAGTATGTTTGTGACGTATGCCATGGAGCAGAGCAGACGTGATGACTATGACACAGACGCAAGTCTAGAGTACAGTGAGGAAGAGTTGCAGCAGCAGTTTCTGGATTTCTATGATGATGTTCTCTCAGAGTTCAAGAATGCGGGAAAAGTTATTCAGTTCAAGGTAATAAAAACGTCCAGTCAGTTGGAGGTTAAAAGAAGGGGTGTAACGATACACTCTGCTCTCGATTCGATTCACAATACTGAGTTCGCCCTTCTATTTTCTTACCATTTTACTGTGAAAGTGAATATTGCATTTTAAAAATTGTAAATAAAATGCTCTATTGCAGCTTAAACATGTATCATATAACCAAGTGAAAATTTTTCTGAAGAATAACAATTCAGTATAATGTGTATGTGTCTTATTTTAAAAAACTGTTAACAAATACAGTAAATTACCTTTACTCTAGATGTTATATATGCACCCTTTAAGCACCGCGATGCATTGTTACACCCTTATTCAAAAGTGGTAAACAATTTTGCTTGTGTTTTAGGTGAGCTGCAACTTTGAACCTCATTTGAGAGGCAATGTTTACGTACAGTATGAAACGTGAGTAAATGCATGCTTGCTGGTTTTTTGGTTCATGCTTGCTGAATCTATGATTGCTGAAAGTTTGGTGACTGATGTTTTTTTGTGTGTAGAGAAAATCAGTGTAACGAGGCCTTTAGAATGTTTAATGGACGGTGGTATGCAGGAAGGCAACTACAGTGCGAGTTCTGTCCTGTAACCAAATGGAAAACAGCAATATGTGGTGAGTGTTCTTTATTCAATAATTTGTATTCTTTGTCATCAGTAGGATTTAATTATTCTTAATTTATATTAGGAATAAATGAAGTGCTTTATTGAAATTTGAATGTGGTTAATGTAGAATTGCTATTTAAGAATATAGAATAAAAGAACAAGCTAAACGTAAATATCTGTGGTATGTGAAGAAGGAAGCACTCCATTACTCCACTTAATGTTGCCACCTCACAGCCCGACCATTAACTCCACCTGTGTGTTTAGAGTTTACATGTCTCCCTTTTTCTGTTTGGGTTTATTCTGCAAGTATATCAAAGTAAATAAGTCTCAAGTTTTTTTTTTACGAGTGCAGCTATAACCTTGCTCATGTAATGGACACCTAACTTGTTCATAAATCTTACTTCCTTACACTGATTGTGATCTTCCTTTCAGGGCTTTATGACCGGCAGAAGTGTCCAAAGGGGAAGCACTGTAACTTCCTGCATGTTTTTCGAAACCCGACTAATGAATTCTGGGATGCAGACCATGACCTGCATTTGTCCCCTGATCGTAGTGGTGGCTTCAGCAGCCGCCGCAGGATGACATCCCAACGTGGTTATAGCCCTGAACAGAATACCTACAGAAGGAGTGACAGGAGAAGTCGTAGTCGTGAGAAGTATGGTTATGGAAGGAGGCGGAGTCGTAGCAGAGAAAGGCGGAGTCGCAGCAGAAGTAGAGAAAGCCGTAGGTACCAGCGGTCCCAAAGAAGGGGTCGTGATCCCTGGAATGGTCGTGGCAGAAGCAGAAGCCGTGAGAGACAAAGCTCACGTAGCAGAGGGCGAGAAGTGGCTCGTCATAGTGAAGATCGCCTCAAGAGCTCACAAACAAGATCTTCAAGGAAATCTGAATCAGAGCTCCCTGAAGAGGAGACGAAAAATGGATCTGACAAGAGGAAACGCAGAAAGAGTAAGAGCAAAAGCCCCCGTAATGGTGACGCAAACACCTCCTCACATCATCATAAACGCTCGAAAAAGAGCAAGAGAAAGAAAAAGAGCAAGAAGAAACAAAAGCGAAAGAGGAACAAATCCAGCAGCTCCAGCTCCTCTTCAGACTGTGTTAGGGAGTCCGAGAACGATGAGGACACATTCAAAGATGAAGATAAACAAAACACATTAAAATCTGCAGAGAAAACTGAAGTTAGTGAACCTCCAGCATCACTCTTAGATAATACAACCCAAGAAGAGGGCGATGTAAGCCAGCTTACTGCTCATACTGTTAGTTAGTGTGATACTGCAACACTGCTTACTGAATGTAATGTATAAACGGATTTTCTTTGCCTGTTTTGAGCAAACACTGAGCTATAGATTGTAAATAAATGGTTCTTTGTATTACTCCTGGTTTGAGGATCGTTTCTAATGTAATGTAATTTTACACATGGCCCAATCTGATAATTGTTAGCTATCAGCACCAGAGATTAGATTTAACAAGCAGTAATAGCTTGATGATGCATGTAAGTGTCATGTTCCTACGACTTATGGTTTCTGCAAACTGAATGGTCGATGGTGGCCATGTTTTTTGAGATATGATGTCAGGAGATCTGAATGAGGATCTGACACGAGCATTCTGCCATGTTAAGCAGACTGACTGTGTTTGAGGAACATAATATTGCAAGTTATAGTGCTACCTAGCCTCCTATGGTCTGTGCCTTTTGAAGTTTTTTGACAATCGGTACAAGGGTTACATAGTTATTATTTAAACAATAATATTTTCAATAAGGGTCTGGGCGGTCCGTATACAGCTTTCAGCAAACTGAAGAGTTGTTGGAGACTGTTGGACTTCTTCAGTGTTGTGATTCCACCACTTGTCCTACATAATACAGAGCACTCTCTGCAACTTTCTCTGAAAGTGATTGAAATGGTCACACTTTGCTATGGAGTCGATGTCATTTTGCCAGTCAAGAAATGCGTTTCACTTTTCCCTCTAGCAGCTTTCCAATCTCTGCATCATTCTTGTCAAACCAGTCGTGGTGTACATGGCTCTTGGGTCTGAGGACTGACTTTGCTAACTCTACCATAATTTGCTTGTACTGGTTCCAGTTATCGGTTGGGTCATGCCCTACTTTAACTTTGAAGTCGCAAAGTAGCAGCAGCTTGTTGCTCACTGGGAATTCAGGTTCTCATAGAACACTTTCTTGTGGATTTGTAGAGTGAGAGGGTAGGCACTGATGATTATTGATGTAACAAATGGAAAGCAGAGCTTCATGAGGTGCTCACTTATGCCTGTTAGCAATTCGGGAATCTGCTGAAGAAGTGCAGTGCAGATGGCAAAACACAGTCCGTGAATCCTGTCCTTGGTCTCAGCTTTGCCTTTTTAGAATAAGGCCAGAATTTTTGAATTGCTTGTTCCTCGGATGTCCCTACTTAATCTACTGAGGAGGGAGGAAAAAAAATAAAAGTAAATCTTTATTTTTCAGCACTTTTCAATTTATTGAAACTAGCTAACTATGTGGAATCAATAGAAGGAAGGAGGAAGAAATAAATAATTTTTTATTAAAAAATAATTTATTTCACCTACAATTAAATTCAAGTGAATCTGGAAAAAAATTAAATGAACAGAAGAAAACCGTTGGCTCTTCAGAAAAAGCTAAAAAAGTTTTTTTTTTTATTTCAACCATTAGTGCTGCGGCGGATCCGAGAAATACCAAAAACAAAATTTTTGATCAAGTTTCATATTTCAGTCATCATTCTGACAATTTTCTATAGATTGGGATTTCTGCCATTGCTGGTAGATCCGTATGACCGCATGCTTCAATACATTTGCAAATTCAGATACTTCCTTTACGCTATGTCCTTTGGCACACCCAAATACCACTGGCCTCTTCTTTTTGTCAATTGTTTAAATCTGCTTGTGTTTTTTGTACCACCTCTCCTATGAATCATTTTAGAAAACCCACAGGTATTTGTAGGTATTTCTAACCTGATCAACCTCATTAATGAACCGTAAACAAGCAAGGAGACTTTTTTGTCGTGGGAGCTTATTATAGAGATATTCTGCAAAAGGCAAAAAGAATCCATATCAATAAATCCTCAAGCTGATATGCCACACTATGTAAATAAATTGAAACCAGCAAAAGCAGACAATGTTCCAAAATATACCTAAATCAACCTACTTGAAAAAAAGCAAAATGTATATTTTTAGAGGTACCTTTATCGTCCATGAACTAAAATGCCATTGTATTATGTGGGTAGATCTCAAAACAGTCTGTTCATAAAAGGCAACATAGAAACATTTCAGTACCTAATGTATTCTGCAAGAAGGTGCAAGATTTCTTCCAAAAAGGGTAATACTATATAGCAACTACTGCTAAATAACTGAATTGCTAAAGTTTCAAAGAGAAGACTACAGAAATAAGTATTAATTGAATGCGTTCCGTGCATAAAAGATAAGAAAAAAGACAGTTGTTACAGTTAACATTTACAAAATTGTATTTTATTTTGAAGTACACTTTAAAGTAGAATTTCTAAGACTGGGAAGGCAGTGAATCACAGTGTAATCTAGAAATTATACAAAAAAGACAGACGAGAAAGGCAGGCTCTTTGGTACTAAAAATAAACAAACTTGGAAGGCATTTTATGAAGAGCTGGTCCAACAGGACCAGATTTTTTTACAGAAGTCAAAAAGTCTGTGCTTACTCAGTTGCCAATTAAAATCCTTCATGAAATTCCTTCCTGTCAATACAATGTAGTTATATTTAATGCTTATGAAGGGTGCTACACATTTACAGTGTTATCGGTAATGCTTTTCCAATACTGACATCAAGTATTTTTGTTTCTCATGATACAGTCCAATGTTATGTAGCTAAGATTAATAACCATGAACACTAACAATCCAACCATCTGCCTGCATCTAGACAGTGTAGGAATGTTTAATTTCAAAAACCTGTGCAATTCTATTTTTGAAATACTGATGCTTTTATTTCAAATCCAGTAAAAGTCGCTTAAGATGCGTCTGAATGAACAAACTGTGAAAATGTGTTTGCTTAAGGCAGTGGAGGGCTCAAGCTGAGGTAAGTAAAGAATGATCATGATATAACAGCTACTCTGTGACTGCTATATATCATATTCTCTCACTGATCACTTCCTTAGCTACACTTCATTAGCTCTACACTTTTGTCCATTTGATCAGCTCCACATACCATATAGATGCTCTACAATTACAGACTGTAGTCCATCTGTTTCTCTATACACTTGGAAATCCCATTCACCCCTACAGGATCACCACAGATCAGGTAGTATTTGGGTAACGAATCATTCTCAGCACTGCAGTGACACTGATGTGTGGTGGTGGTTGTTCTGGTATGAGCGGATTAGAGTTTTAAAATTACTGTGTGACATATCTACCATATTGCTCCACATGTAGATGAAAGGCAACTTCAGCAGCACTGCTGTGTCTAATCCACTCATACCACAACATCAGGGTCCCTGCAGTACCGATAATGATTTACCATCCAAATAGTACCTTGTCTATGGTGGTTCTATGGGGGTCCTGACCATTACAAAACACAGTAAAGGGGACTTTACTTTCAAATTATGGCAAGAAACTGATGGCCTAGATGTCTGAAACGGAAACTACAATGTGCACTGATAGAATGGACAATGCAGGATGAATAAGGTGTACTTAATAAAGTGACTTGAGAGTGTACATATTGACTTAACAGAAGTTCAACAGCCAAATTAAACGTACATGTCTATTAAACTTAGATCCTGTTTACACCGGGATGTTTCAGTCATATAGCATCTATATATTAGTAGCTATCACAGTTGTAATAGTAGTAGATGTTTACTGCTGCAAAACAAGTCCTTAAAAGTACCAATACCAATAATGATAGACCATGCACATTGTAGCTTATATACCAAACTACTGGGATGAGTGTCAGTTGAGAAAGGCAAATATACTGCTCACAAAAATAGAGATTACCCCAAAATATCTCAATGAAATATCCCCTACTTTGGTGAGGAGTGTACTTTTAAACTTAACCTGGCTAAACGTAATTAAATTGAATTTAGAATTTTAAATTGAAGTAAATTTCAACCACTTATGAACTGTTAAATGCTGCATTTATGTCTGCATATGTAATAATCCCTGTGCATGTAGAACTCAGAGTCAAAATGATCAAATGTAAACAGAGTCTTGTAAAATGAAGTGTACATGGATTCTGAATGCCTGGTGTGGTGTTTTTGTGCATATTTCACTAAGTCCAAATGCTTTTTAAAAGTGTGCCTTCAGTGCTCGGTTATGAATGACACACATTTGTAACTATTATATATACACATATACGTATATTGGAAAGGAGGAAGAAAAAAAGTAATGTTTCTTGTTTGGATTGAACGAGTAGGGCTTCTTTAGTTCTATGTGAGTCCAATTTCCTCCAGAACACTGCGTGGTGCTTCAGCTTCCTATGGGGAGTAAGAGAGGTGTGAGTCACACTTGTGCAAAACACAAAAAAAATGCAGCAGTTTGATTTATATAGGACTATGTATTGTTTTAATTCTTTCGATCCTGGTGCTGAACCGATATATTGAATTCAATACCAGAATTACTTCTTTACATTTTTATACCTTATAGCAGTACAATATACAAGTTATCAGAGGAGGACATCTTAATGAAGGCACATAACTTACTAACTTAACTTCAGCATATTGACCATTTCATGGTAGGAAGGGTAATGTTGCAGGTGGATTGTCCTCGTTTTATAATGGTTGAAATTAGGGATGCACCGATCCGATATTAGGATCGGATATTGGTGCCGATATGAACAACATTAGCTGGATCGGACATCGGTTAAACAGGCCGATCCACTAGACCGATTTTTTGAAGTT
>JAUZSU010016249.1:0-10940 GCA_034780255.1 Parotocinclus maculicauda
TGTATATATATATTCACTATATATATATATAAATATATTCACACACATACATGCACATACATATATATATATATATATATATATATAAAAACACACACCTATTTAGAGCAATTAACTTTTGGAATTAAGACTTTGGGACGAGGGAGGAAACCAGAGTACCTGGAATAAACTCACACAGACATGTGGAGAACACGCGGGGGGACCAAGAACCTTTTTTGCTGTTTTGCCCAAATAAGTGTTATGCCTTAAGCATTTATACCATTCCTATTTCATAGAACACCCGGTTTCTACAAACACTTAGGTGGGACAAAACAGTATATTTGGTGCTATAAGGCTTGATTACAAACTACGCTTCAGAAAAGTTAAAAAAATTTTCATTTTCCCCCCAAACCATTCCTTGCAGGTCCATTAGAAACAGCACTCTGCTGTATCACTTCAGTCACAGACATTTTACCAAATTCAAAATCACCAAATTAATTACTGTTATGAATTCTATATTGTGTCTGGGATAGAAAACAAACATGGCAGTTTACATAGCGAGATTGAAGTTTCCTTCTGTAATGCCCTGAGAAAAATGCAAGTCTGTGCCCATCAAGCTTCCTGTGGCCATATGGGTAAAGGATGGGCCTCTGTGTTGAAGACGTATTTTCCAAGGTCAATAAAGTCATGGTCGTTGGAAAACAGAAGGAAGAAGTATTTAAGTGTCTCACCCAAGAAGAAGCTCTCCATTTTGTTACGTGGGCTCGGAGACTTCGGGTCCCGGACGTTATTGATGGAGGTGTAACCTCCTGTTTCGACCTAAGTGCACAAAAGCAGAATCAAGACATGTGAAGTACAGTATAATGCCAGAGCAGGGAAAAGACGACGTTAAAGAGGCCTGTAAAGGACCCAAAGATGCAAATTTAGTGAAATATCTCCAGCGCTGTCACAGGACAGCAGGCTACATGGGTAGGGTTGCGGAAAAAGTCATCAACTCTCTGCTCGCAAACATAGTAGGGCTTATGAACCATAGTGAGCTATTAGACTTTGCCAATTAAAATGAAACAAGGCGCCAACGAGTTAGTTAAAATAAATATTTATTGTAAATTTCCTTCAAGAAGGAAACCGATAGCCTAGCAGGTTCTGATTTGATTATGTTCTTGAGCTACTGCTTATTTGTACTAGAAAGAGATAATTGCTTCCTAAGAAGATCACAAAGCTCTGGATAAAAGCAGCTGCTAAATTCTGTAAAAATGGACTGGAACTTGGCTGCCAGTACTGTACTAATACGGCATGCATTAGATAAGCTAATTTCCATTGAGTTAAGCATGTTAATAATAAGATAACATGATAACGTTCATAGCTTTATGTTGAAGGCATTTAAAATGAAATAGAAATGAAACTGAGCGGTTTTGTTTTAAAAGGTGGTTTCAGTTTTTTTAAAAGATAAGTTACGACACCCTTACAACAGAAAGAAAAGAAGAAGCGAAAGTACATTGTTAGATTTTTTTTTTTTGTTTAATAACATGGGTGTGCTTATATACGATCCCTTTTATGTAAATAACCCTTGAGATCTCCTTGAGACTGGATGTTCAGGTCCATCCGGTTGGGAGAAGTTATCACTGAACCCTCATTTATCCTGATGTGATGTGCGTGTTATAACTGTAAGTAATTATAGTACTTACTATACATACTTATTATATATAATACTTAAGTAATATAGTAATTATATCACATATAATTTGCAAGTGAAATTCACATGGAGCTACACAGTCAATCATCAGCGGATCAGCTCTGCTTTGAATGCAAAACAGCCTCACCCTGAAGTAAAAACAACAAGTCATCTTAGGAGCAGATGAGAAGCCAGACCAGATACCTTCTTACACTTTTGTTTTTGGAAAATAATCAATAAGGGTAGTTTTTATTTATACACAACACTCTTAAAGGCCTTGTGATTAAAAAGAGTGTCTATGGGAAGGGTGGTCAGCTGAACTCTCACAATATAAAATATACATAAAATGTAAAAGTAGGTTATTATGAATAAGTGGCAAAATATAAATGTAAAAAAAAATAAATAAATAAATAAATTAAAAAAAAAACCCTGTCCAGTTAATTACTTATTTAACGTCGCTATAGGTTATTCAAGGACGGACACGGACACACACACACACAGAGAGGGAGAGAGAGACACAGGCGCGCGCGCTCGCGCACACACGGGCGCGCACACGCACGGGCCCCAATTCCAATTTTAGACCAATAAGTTAGCCCAATGCACATAATGTCTTTGGACTGTCTGAAGAAACCGGAGTAAACCCATGCAGACACAGGGAGGACAAGCAGACTCCACACAGAATGGACCCATGCCACTAAACCCTGCGATAGAACCCAGGACCTTCTTTCTGTTAGGGGGCAGTACTACCCACTTAATTCACTCATGAAATAACTTGTATAAGGTTACAAGTTGTATGAAGACAAAACGCATTAATCTTCTTTAGTAACACATGCAGTAGAGCCTCATTCCTACAACATTAAAAAAACAAGATAAAGGAAATCAAAACCCAAATCTTCCCAAAACTAAGCACCACAAAGGAACGGTGAGGCAAATGCTAGAGACAAAGCATGCAAAGTGGGTAAAGAAAGCTTTTTACGGCTGTGTTACTAATGGAGAAACCAGACACCAAAACAACCAAAAGCTGCTGATGCAATTATAGAAAAACAAACATTAAAGCTAGTCATTTTTGCACCTACTCACCCGTGTGTATTTATTAAAGTTCTGAAGGATCTCCCACCCCCAGTCTTGGTATTTCTGGTCCTTGGTGAATCTGTACAGGTAGAAGAGGCTTTCCACGGTCTCCGGCCGTAAGAGGTTGTGTCTGTCTGCAGGCTGAAAGAGCAACATGAGAGACTGGTCACTGGCTGCACAGCTTTCCGTATACAGTATGTTCACAATGCATGAATTCAAACATACGTGTGCTAAGAATACAAGTAAACAACTAAATTTACAAAAATAACACCTTATACGTTCATTAATTCCTCCCTTATAGGAAATATTCTCTTGGCGCTCGCCGCTTTTAGCACAAGGCACCGCTGTATTGCAACATTTGTAAAGGTTAAGGCTCCACCTACATCATTTCAAAACCAGAATCAATGCAATGCAAACCAATATGCAGAACTTGGAGAACAACCGAGCCAAATCCACATGTGCTCACTTTAACATCCACATCCCTCGTGCTACCCTCCAGCATGTTGAACTGCACAATCTCAGGACTCAGGCCCGTCTCCATCTGTGCATACATCTGGTAGCAGGTGTCCATCATCTGTTTAGCCAGCTCCATGTGTTCGGCAGGCAAGCCGTGGTACGTCCCCAAAGCGAGTGTGCCAGGCAAAAAACACACCAAGTGGTCCTTTGGGAAAAAAGAGAGCACAGTCCGAGTGAATGAAGGCTTTGTTTCAATTGCACATCAAGTGGGCCTTCAATCGTGTGATTAATCTAATTACACCCAACCGAAAGACATCAGTGACAACTGTGTATGTAACTCACAAGGGACATTCACATTTAGACATGGAAACTCATTTCCTCTGGCACAGCTTTAACTTACCATCTTAGGACTGAAGCGTCCATGAGACAGCTCTCCAACGAATGAAAGGCCAAGAGGAGACGACTTTTTCAGCAGGTTCTTTTTAATCCCCTCTACCGCCTGCAAATAGTCCTCTAACAACCTGAAAATAGTTTAAAAAAATAAATGCATCCTTAAAACAGTACTGGTTCTGAGAGTCAAAGAGCGATGCAGTGAGAGAGAGAGTCGACCTGTTAAATGTAAATCAAAGTTTCTAGTAAATGTCAGTGTAGAGTACCAGGATCTATTTCAGGTTTTGAGAAGATATGACATCATATCAGACAGCAATTATATACATAAACATCAGACAGCCATTTAAACCAATTGATTTGGTGATTGCACCCATACACTAATAACAGCAGCATAAAGGTAAGCAAGCTGCCACGCAATGTGCCCAAACAAACCAAAGCGGCAGAACTGGTTGACTACAGAGCTCAGTGACTTTCAATTCAACACTTCCTCTTAAATACAATACAACAAACCATTATTGATCTGGCAATAAACCGGGGGCTTTATGACTATTTTACTGGTCAACTCATTATTTAATGCAGCCAATTAGCTGTCTGTTATAGTTAAAGCAAAAATACAACATTTGTTGGCCGTTTTATTCAATTTAACTAATTTGGTGTTGTGGCTCCCGAACTCTTGATGGCACTACAGCAAAGTCTCAATATATGATTATTTTTAAAATGCAGCTTAAAACATCCCTCTTCTCCCAGTTATATTCTCCTAATTATGCTGTGGTCTAGTTCACCCCCTCTACAAGTAATACAATATTGTTAATATGATTACTACTACTACTACTATCATTATTATTATCATCATGTTATGAGTCCTACATTATTAGACCTGTAAACAGAAAAGCAATTTAACAAAAAATATGCACCTGCTAGCCTGTTCATTTGTTGGTAACGCATACACTGCATTGAATTTCACACGAGCTGGTACTTAAATGATGTAATGGGCAGCATAAGACTGATAGCTCCATTTCATTTGCATAGTTTGACTGTGTACTCATTTCCCTGGCAAGTAGGCAAATTTAAAGTGAAAGGGATTCAAGCTTGAGCTTTTGCACATACACATCTGAACGTCTGGAATCTGTACAAGTGTAGCAACACCCCTCGACTAGTAAACAGCTCCCCTTAGCTCTGACTAGTGGATGCATCTGTCGTCTAGACTATTAAACCCCATTTATGAACAATCTCTCACTCACAAGCTAACAGCACCCACTCACCCAAACCCCACCCACTCACCCGCATTAAATCACACGCAAAAGTCAAGAGTTTAAACGGTGCTGAGCTCATTAAATGGGGACTAGAGGCTGTGTAAATGTGCCAGCACATCCCATTATACAGACTGGTGCTACTGGCTGTGATAACAGAACACATAGGATGGACTCACTCTGTCTCTTTTTTGCCTCCCTGGATCCACTGTTTGAGCAGATACTCATAATAGCTGTCTGCCCTGGCACCCAGCGTGTACACGCCCTGGTGGGTGAACTTCCCGCTGTTGGTGTTGATGAACATGGGCACCAAGCCATCTTGCTTTCCATCCAGCATGTGCACCTGCTTCATGACCTCCATCACTGCATCCTAGAGAAAGAGGATAATGAGCACGTTTGCACATTAACCCACTAAAGTAGAGCAGTGATTATTCTGGTACAACCCAGCTGAGGGTACACACAATTTACCACTGAACGGAACCACAAACACAACTTCTCTACAGTCCTGCTCAAAACATTGGGGCACAAAATCATGGAACAAAAGTATATAAACTAATAATAAAGTAGCGTTATCATATGGGGCGGCTTGGGAATGCACACACCTGTACAAGTTGTGAGATGTTATTTTGAGTAAAGCTGAACACTGGCCAGCATGCTCATGGTGGGGTAATTTGCACTTTCAGTGTTTGAATAATGCATGGTAGAGGGTGTCAAACAGATGGGACATTCCATTTCCAAAATTGTGCAGGGATTTAACATTCCTTGATCCACAGTGTAATGTTATTTATAATCAGTTTATATAATTTTGTCCCAGAATAATCAGAATGCATACTTTTCTTTAGTCTGCTGCACCTATAAGATATTGGGCACTTTAAATTTAAATAAGGGCATGATGCATTACTGTGCCCTCTGGTGTTCAGAAATGCAATTGCTTCAGATGATATGGCCAATCGCATATTAACCAGTAAGCCTTGTTAATGGAATACAAACACATCCATCGTTGGACAACACTAATCTAGTATTACACTGTAAGATTTTCCACAAAGTGTATCCACCTTGTATTTGGGGTCTTTGGTGAGGCGGCTGAGTTCGCGGAACTCCAGCTGGATGCTGGTCACCTCGGCGACAGTGCTGTCAGAGGTCCAGCGTGGTGGGTTTGCTGTGCCTGCACCGATGTTCACGTCAGAGTATGGAATCTTTGATGGTGTATTGAAGGCGGGCATCAGTCTGGAACCGAGGTCTTTCTGTAGAAGTGTAGCAAACAGAACAACTATAAAAGATGAAAGGTTTTGGAAGGTCTGAAAGCCTGTTTAGCTTAGTAAACGGAAGATGAAAAGCAGTCATCGTGGAGGAAGCACCAGCTGGCTGTGATACACTTCATACTCACAGCTTTCTCCAGGAACAGCTGGTCTCCAGTCAGGTGGTAGGTGCTGAGCAAGCTGCCAAGGATACGAATGGTGCTCTCGAACAGATTCACTTCTACATTCTTGTTAAACGAGAGGTTTTTATCCACCCACTCCCTCGCTTCATTAAACTCTGTTTGAGAAAACAAAGACAAAGGCCAAATTCGAGTTTTTTTTTTCCACAGTGCAATGAGAATAAACATTTTATGTTAACTAGTGGTGCTGGTGATTCATTGTCCTGACGCAAAAATGCAATGCTGTCCATTGGTTGTTTGTGTGGTTTTTTAACGCAGTCTATCAACATGGGGATGTTATTTTGACGGCAGAAAACTTTTTTTTTTTTTTATATTTTCATCTTCATTTTTGTCATTGCGAGATAGATCATAACTGTTCTCGTCTTTTCTTGGGTAAGTGCTTCTCTGATATTTTTCTGCTGTCCATTGTAGATATTGACAATATCATCTGAAGCAATTACATTTCTCAACACCAGAGGGCACAGTCATGCATCATGTCCCTATATGAATTTAAAATTCACAGTTTCTTTTAGGTGCAGCAGACTTAAAAACATACATAATGAATTCTGAATTGCTATTCTTCAGAAATAAATTTGTTTTCACCATTTAATATATGGTGAAGCTACAATAGAACATTTCATTTGCAGTTTTAAAGTTTTTTTTATTTAAAAAGTTTATTAAAAAAGGGTGATCCTGGAGGATCCACAGATACAAAATGTATATAGCACTGAAACGCTAGGTAGCAAAAATTTTTTAATTGCAGCAGCAATTCATTAGGCTGTGTTAAGGCAAGTCAAAATTAATTAGTGATATAGTGCTTTATCTAGGTGCACAGCCCCAACTGAGCAAGCCTAGGGTGACAGTGGCAAGGTAAAACTAAAAAAGGAAGAAATCTTGGTAGGAAGACTCAAAGGACCCAAGCAAACTTGAACAGCCTAAATTATTTAAAATACACAGAAGCTAAATTCAAAGCGAGAACATATTTAAAGTGAATATAAAACATAAAAATAGCGTCAACTCACCCTTTTTCAACCCCATGATCCACATAGTGTCCAGTGCATCGATAAGAGTGAGACCCAGCCCAAACCATTCTGAATAGGATTTCGAAACAGGTTTCAGCTCATCGTGACCCCAAGCAAAATCCTTGTAGCCCTTCCAGGCATGTTGGAAAGCTTCTCTCACAGCCTCCAATCTGCTCTCCGCTAGATATGAAGATTATTAGGGGAAAATGTACGTTTAAATGTTAGATCTGTAATAGAGTTGGAATTCTGAGCATGTCTTTGCACTGTTGAAAACTTTGTATTTGAAATGTACTGTACAATTGAAAGAATGTAAACAGACCTAGTTGTCGTACTGCAGAATCGTCAGGCTCAGCTGCTTCTGCTTTCTGCTCTGCATCTGGTCTGAAACACATGACGCCTAAAAATCAATCATTGATCATAAACATTTGAATACACAAGCATGTGAACCGACTGTGCAAAAGTCTATGGACTGTGATTCCAGAAAACACATAACTGCAGAAAAGGGAGGCTGATGGTAGAGCAGGATGGGGGGTTTTCACCCACCCATAAAAAGTGCTAGCTCTTTGTAATATCTGTTATCTGACTGTAGTCTTTTAGACACAGCACACTGATTGGCTCATGTGTACCATTGGGACTGTGGTGGCCTAGTGGTTAAGGTACTGACTATGGGCCAGAAGGCCCAGGGTTCAAATCCCAACTCTGCCACAGTTGAGTCCCAGAGCAAAACCCTTAACCCACAATAGCTTGGATTGTAAGCCTGTATTAATTGTAAGTCGCTCTGGATAAAGGTGTCTGCTAAATGCTGTAAATGTAAATGTACCATGTGGATAAATGCACAGACATTAAAGACGCACCGAAATAAACAATTCCTGACCAAAGCCACTACCAAAAACAGAATGGTTTACCTGCTTGTTTTTTAATTTAGGTTTCATTTTTAATGACACACAATCAATATTGACAGAATTATGAGCTGCATCACCTGAGGTGGACCTCACTCTTTCTCTCCTCCCCTGGTTTTTTTGCCTCAGCTCCGTGGTACTCTGAGCCATTCCCTTTATTCAGAACACGGCTCTGTAGGACAGGTGGACCCCGCTTACGGTAACCCTTTATCTGGTCCAGGGAACAGATGAATAAAAGTCAACAACAAACACAGTCACAACTCTAATTAGAATACAATAAATATTGAAAAGCCCACTACTCTCTAATTAGGTTGCACTAACCTCTGGTGGTGGCTCTGGCAGAGCTGCTTTGCCTGGATACCGTTTCAGCAGAGCATCATGCTTTTCTTTAAGATAATTTTCTCCTTCTGAATCATAGTCTGAAAGAAAGCAGTGTACCAACAGTGATACAAATGAAACCTATGCATTTTATTTGCCCCCGATTGTAGGCTTATTATAGAGAATAACAATTATTAGGGTTATTTGAGTAAGTTTAGAGTAAGGTGCAGAGCCATTTAAGGTATTAACCAGAACAGCTTCACTTCTACATTCTTGTTAAATGAGGTTTTTAATTTACCCACTCCCTCGCTTCATTAAACTCTGAAAAAACAAAGGTAATTTTTTCTTCTCAGTGCACTAAGAATAAACATTTAATGTTAATTAATGATGCATCGTCACGACACAAAAATGTAATGTTGTCCATTGTGGAATATCATCTGAAGCAACTGCATTTCTGAACACCAGAGGGCACAGTAATGCATCAAGCCCTAATTTCTTTTAGGGGCACCAGTAAGGCATGCATTATTCTTTCTGAATTGTTAGATTTGAGAAACAATATTGTGGGTTTATTATAGAGTATAACACTTATTGTGGTTATTAGAGAGTTATTCATTTATTATGGAATAAGTTTAGAGTAAGGTGCAAAGTCATTTAAGGTTATCTATACACTCCTGAGATGAAAAAGGGCAAATCAGTGTTGTTCCACCAAACGGTAAACGTGTCAATAGTTGATTAGTAACCTGGACTAAACCAAACACACTGAACTGTGGTGGATTACCAACTAACGACTAATCTTACAAGCTAAAAAGACAGAAGATATTTTAGTAGAACCACCCAGCTGTGTGTTAGTTTGAGTTCAAACATTTCAGTCTCTTTATGATTTTATCTGTGTACAAAAACATTATGTAAGTGAATTTTCCAGTTTCATGCTTCCTCCTCGCAGTTCACTTTTGCAATGATCAGTGACAAGCACCTGGTGATACAGATCTCAGAAGTGCATTTTCTTAATTTGTGCTACATTTCTAAGCAAATACTTTTGACGTAAGGACTATTAAAAGTTTACCCATTTACAATTTTGGGTTTGCCAGGGAGTGTATTCTTATGGAACTGTTTGGCTACACCTGGTCAACCTGAATAGGTTGTGTGACAGGTTTGGAGAGCACAAGATTGTACATGTTTATATATTGCTGTCATCTATTTCTGTCATATATTTCCTTGTTATCACCAACGTGTATTATTTTGTCCCCTCATGATGCATGATGATATATGGTATAGTAAGAGCATTCCAATTCTTACGTCAAAGCATGCATTAACACTGGCAATTAGTTTGCTTGTACGTAGAAAGTCTTCTCCTACAGGAAATAAAATTAAAAATAATTCCACATAGCCATTTTTACTACTGATCAAACTGAAAGCAAACGAGTTACTAAAAGAGTTTTTAACTACACTGCTCAGAAAAAAATTACAAAGGAGATTATGTTGATTGAGTAACAAGTGACATATTCATGGGATGAACAGAAGCATGTCCAAACAGAGCCACACACTGACTGGTCAGTAGGGTGTATGGTTACCCAAGCCTGCCAAAATACACCGACAGCGATGGGGCATGGACAGGATCAGATTGTCCAGCAGTTCTTGTGGGATCCTCTTTGAATTGCTTTTTAAATATCCCCTCATTTTTGGGATCAGTGTATATGACCCTGTTGGTAATCCCTTGACGTCAATGCCTGCATCTCCAAAACCTGATTTATAATACTTATAATGAATAAACCTCCCCATGATTAATGTCTTTCATTTGAATTATAACCATCCTTTAAAATTGAGCTAAAGTGACTTGTAAGAAGTGTGTAAGAATTGTGTGTATCTGCCATGATGCTTGGTTTCTACCAGGCAACAGCAACGTTCACAGCTGAATAAACTTTAGAAGCACCATGTACCTTTCGTTTGTGTCGAGAGACCAGGATATATGACGATCGCACTAACTAGAAGCAGAACCAGAACAAAAAAGATGAGACTGCGCTGCAGGCGTGACAGCTGCTTCCACTTCTGTATAAAAGCAATGCAAAACAACAGAGAACAAGAGTTCACGCAAAACAAAACTACTCAGCTAGACAAACAGACTACTGCAAAGTGTAGTTCTGTGCTGGACTGGAAAAGTAAATGTTTAACAAGAAGCGCTATATAAAGAACACTACTGGTCGAAAGTTTAAGAACAGTACTATTTTTTCTAGATTTAGTGATATTTGTGCAGCTTAATGTCTCTTAAAAAACCACTGTACCTTGAAAAACCACTGTAAGCATAAACGACTGGAAAGAAAAGGTTTTGAATCGATTGAATCCAACTTTGACTCATTAAATTAGCCACCTTTTACAGAAATAACAGCTCAACACATTTTAGCCACTGTGGATATTAAGTATTGCTTGTTCACCATTAAAAAAGGTCCCACAATAGAGTTAGACTTATTG
>JAUZSU010016260.1:0-10939 GCA_034780255.1 Parotocinclus maculicauda
TTTTTAACTGTTAAATAATGAAGCAACACGCTGAAGTAATGGAACGTTCTCTTTACTTAACACACCATACATCACTCACTTATCACACATGCTCCGTCCGTACCGAGCTTACAGCACCTCATATCCTACACATTGTGTAACTACAACAGATATTTACTGTCAATACTCATATTCTATCATTTATAACATTCCTTTATTGTTAGAATGAATGTTTTTAATATATTTTTATAAATTTTGTGAATTTTTTTAATGTATAAGTTCCGCAAAAACCAGTGAAACAGCAAAAATCCGTGCTATATTTTTTCCATTAATATTTTTTAAAAACCCGTGATGCACCGAGTCTGCGAAAGGTGAACGGCGAAGTGGCGAGAGAACGCTGTATACACACGTTTTCCCATCATGCTGTTTTTTCTTTGTATATACGGTACAGTACCATCCAAAATTTCTTGCCGCTCTAGTAACGATGAGTAAATAAAATGTCCAAATCCGTCATTCCGTAACCTCCTCCTAATGTTCACCTTCTGATTAAAGGTGAAGAAGCTGAAGGCGTACGATCGGGACTTCCCCCGAATCAACAACGTCTACGAGGACGGCGCCATGGCAGGAAAAGCGGTGCTCGCCAACGCCAACGAGATTGCCCGAGTCTCACAGGTCGCCATGGCGACAGGCAGAACAGCAGCCCGGGCGGTGCAAGTTGCTTCCATGGCGACGGGCGTCCTGTCGGGCCTCTTTGTCGCCATTGACGTGTATTTTGTGGCCAAGGACTCGCAGGCGCTTAGGAAAGGAGCCAAGTCTGAATTCGCCAAGAAGATCAGGGAGGTGGCAGAGCAGCTCCAGCAAGGACTGGTGGAGCTCAACGGGATCCGAGATCAGCTGCAGTGGTCAGGGTCCTCCAACTTCTCCACCAGCATGTCCAGTTCCACCTCTCCCACCAACATCTCCAACTCCTCCACCGCTACATCTACCTGCACCTCCACCAGCATGTCCAGTTCCACCTCTTCCACAGACATCTCCAACTCCTCCACCGCTACATCTACCTGCACCTCCACCAGCATGTCCAGTTCCACCTCTTCCACCAACATCTCCAACTCCTCCACCGCTACATCTACCTGCACCTCCACCAGTATGTCCAGTTCTACCTCTCCCACCAACATCTCCATCACCTCCACCGCTACATCTACCTGCACCTCCACCAGCATGTCCAGTTCCACTTCTTCCACCAACATCTCCAGCTCCTCCACCGCTACATCTACCTGCACCTCCACCAGCATGTCCAGTTCCACTTCTTCCACCAACATCTCCAACTCCTCCACCGCTACATCTACCTGCACCTCCACCAGCATGACCAGTTCCACCTCTTCCACCAACATCTCCAGCTCCTCCACCGCTACAGATACCTGCACCTCCACCAGCATGTCCAGTTGCACCACATCCTCATCCTTATCCTCTGGAATCTCCAACGCCTCGCCTTCTGTCTCTTCCACTTGCTCCACCGTTTCACATAATCAGTCATGACACAGTCCTGCCATGCTTCCTTTAGCCTTTTGCACTTTCTCCACCTCCTGCATCTCTTCCCTCATATCCTCCTCCAACTTCATGGGTGGAATTTTACTTTTGTTACCTTGGTCCCTTTTTATCGCTTCTTTCTTTATCAGCCATACCTCCTCCTCCATGGTCACTCACTTCCTCTTCCAACTTCATTCACACTTCCTTTTAAGGCATCTGCCACAGCGAGTGTGTTTACATGACCTTAATAATCTAATAACAGCAGAAAATTAGTTATCAGTAATCTGATCCAGTCGTTTCCATACACTTATCAGATATCAGATAATGGGAAACATCTGGGTTACAGGACTCGGACAACAATCTGATTTTGACCTTCCAACCAGCCAATAATCTCAAAGAAACATGTGACATAAATCTCAGATTTTCATATAAAATAATAAAACAATTTGTTTTCTCTAGTATATACCAGGTTATATACCATAGTGTTTGATATCAATTTCATTGTTTCATTCTGAGGTTGCCAGATCCAACGTGAAACAAATATGCAAAGTAGGTTCTGAAGGCTCTGAGAACAGCTCTTACAATCGGTGAGCTGGTATACATGCTGCGAGTAATCTGAATACTGAGTTTAAATCCAGCACAGTATGCTGTATACATGACAAAAATGATCATGATCAGCATATCAAATGCATATAAACAAACTCTTAGTGTATTGTACCTCCACTGTACCTCCACCTACTTTACCATCCATACATCATCCTTCCTCTTAATCTCCTGTACCGTTATCTCAACCACCTCCTCCACCCATCCATCCCCTCCTTAATCTCTCCTACCATAAGCTATTCCAGCTCCTCCACCCATACATCGACCACCATAACCACCACCACCTATATATCCAACAACCTTTCGCACACCAAAAAGTCAACATCCTTTAGACATTCACACTTTCTCCTACTCCATGGTTCCTCCATCTAGCTCCTCACCTCCATCTTCCACCTCCTCCATATAATCCAGATTCCTGTGCTACACTTGCGTCCTTTGTTCTTTCATTCTCCTTTTTCTTCATCATCTCATCGATCATGTACTCCTGTATTCTCCTCCACCCCCTCTACGTCCTCCACCCATCAAAGCAGTCCCTGAACTGACACTTGTGATTTATAAACCAGAAATATTGGTACACACATGTACAGAATTGAGTATTTTTATGTGTTTGGAGCTGCTTGATCAGGAGTCTCGGGAGTTTTCCATTTTTTATACTAAATATTTCTCTAAATCTGTATGAATTCTTGTTTGGTTTTTATTCAGAATGTTTACTAGCTTGACTGGTAATGTTTTTTGTATAAATTGCTTTTTGCCTAAACTGTGGTTCAGGAATTAAAAAAAGATCATGGGTAATTGAATAGAACTTGTTGATAATAAATAATAAGAAACGATTTGAGGAGGATCTGCAGATCCTGGAATCTCCGAAGGAAGGAAATGTTTGCCTAAAGAAAGACGTCACTTCCAAAACCTGCAGTGTCTGGTTCAGTCTGGACGTTTCCTGTTCTCCGTCCACTCGAGAGGTAAGAACGCTTCGATTTTTTTAAGCGCATTTATGTTTTAATAGGTTTTTCCTTCACATTTGGTGTAAGCTTTATATGATGATAACAGAAATAACATGAATTATTATTGTTTATTTTTTAACCAGATTTCCTACTGACTTTACTTTAAAACTGAGTTTACAAACTTGTATTAAAGAACTATTTTCTGTGGATATTGTTTGTTTGTAATTCAGAACATTTTGAAAAATGTGGATTCATGTGGACTTTTAATTTTTCTTTTACATGAAGGCCATGTAAAATGTCCTTCACTATTTTTATACGTCTTTGTGAAATACAAATAAATTAAAACTGACATCTTTAGTTGCTCAAAATCATCAAACAAAAACTGAAAATATGGACGATTATAAAAAGCATTTTGAATCCCAACATCAAAATGACAAATAATTTTGTACAGGAAAAATAATAATAAAATATTAAATTATATGGTAATAAAACAATATTTTTTAGCTTTTTCCGCCCTCCGGTGGAGATCCAACGGTTTTGTTCTGTCCATTTAATTTTTTTCATTCCATTTAATTTAAATTTATTGTAGGTTAAATCAATTTTATTTTAAAATAAAACAATATTTTTATTTCTTCCTCCTTCCTTGTATTGATTCCACATAGTCCTCGAGAAACTGAAAAGTGCTGAAAAATAAAGATTTTTTTTTCCTCCCTCCTCAGTAGATTCTTAAGTAGGAACATCCGAGGAATGAGCAATTAAAAAAGTCTGACCTAATAATAATTTTAATAGTAATAAAGTCCTGATTAAGTACCTGTTGTGTTTATCTGTGATCAGAAGATGGCGCTGTTGTGGTTCTCTGCTCTCCTCCTCCTGGAGTTGTACCTGATTGGTGTATCTGAGAGTCAGGTTCCAACTTGTCCTGCACTTGCTGGAGTTCCAGGTTCTCCTGGACACAACGGCCTTCCTGGGAGAGACGGACGAGACGGACCTGCTGGACCTAAAGGAGAAAAGGGAGAGCCAGGTACAGCTAATCCATTTTGATCAAATCTAATTAAGTCTTTCATTTTTGATCAATGTAATAAATGAATGTTTGTTTTCAGGTTTGAGTACACAGGGACTCCCTGGAAAAGCAGGTCCAGCAGGTCCAGCAGGTCAGAAGGGAGATCGAGGACCCCCGGGTACAAGACCTTCAAATAATGAATTCTACTCTAGAATATATGATTCATTACCAAATTTGAGCTTTTTTTAGATTATATCTATTCATCTTTTTCTGCTTTTATTTGTAACTTTTGTATTTTTTTATGTTTCCTTTTTTAGATTTTTATTGTTGAATCCTTTTTTTCGTTCTCTTTGTAGGAGTTGCTGGTGATGTTGCTTCAGTTCAGTCTCAGATCAGCAAAATCACAACAAAGTTATCCATCATAGATACAGGTAAATTAAAAAAAGTTTTTATTCATTTAGAAATTCATTGTCTTTGCTTGGTTGCATCCTCTGCTGTCACCAAATGTGCTGCTAGGAAAATAAAACAAATATATATTTATTTTCCTTTTTCCTTTCAGACTTGTTTGTTTCGGGTTTGATATATAACCAGATTTTACTGAAAGTAAAACAACATATTTTTTTTTCTGACGGTGTCTAATGTAAGAGTTTTCTAATGTAAGAGAAACAACGTTTTAATATTATTTATTTTGTTTACTTAACGTCACTATTTTCATCAGAGGCCATCTCAGAGACACACACAAGGTTACATCTGGACACAGTGTTATATCAGAGCTACTTATATACACACACAAGTCAATTTAGAGACACCAGTTAACCTAACATGCACGTCTTTGGACTGTGGGAGGAAACCGGAGTACCCGGAGTAAACCCACGCAGACACAGGAAGGACCCAGGTCGCTCCACCCTGGGACTGAACCCGGGACCTTCTTGCTGTTAATTTTTACTTTATTTTAAAATGTAAAAAACACTGCTACAATAAAAAGAAAATGTATTATTTAGATATAAATAGAAGAAAAAAAACAAAGACGTTACACTTATTTGACTTGCGCTTAACATTTTAGACATTTTCAAAATTACATTTTAATTTTACTACAGCTAAAATAGTGAAAGACAGAAATCATACAGATTTTTGTTCAACATTAAAACTGTTTTCTTGTCTTGTTTTACTTCATAAAAATCATTTTTAATCTAAATCTATTAAAAGGAGTAAAAAAGCTGTTTTAATGTGTGAAATAAGAGTAATATAAAATCCCAAATTGGATAAATGAACAGTACAATATGGCATCATCAAGAGAAGAGGAAAGCTTTGTCACATCACATTCTTGTTTTGTTTTTTCCTCTGGAGTGCTGAGCTTTTCGACGTTCAGAAGGGCGGGACAGAAATATTTCATCACCAACGGTGCATCGGCTCGTTTCGAGGAGGCAGTGAAGTTCTGCAGTGATTTGGGAGGGGGCGTGGCCTTACCTAGGAGCGAGCAGGAGAATATGATTTTAGCTAAATTAATTGCCCCCCTAGGTAACAGACCATTCCTTGGAGTGACAGATGTGCAGATCGAGGGTCGCTTTGTAGATCAGGATGGAAAGTCGTTAACTTTCAGCAAGTGGGCTACAGGGCAACCAGACAATTTTAAAGGGGTGCAAGACTGTACCATCCTCGATAGCTCAGGGGTTTGGGATGATAACGGCTGTGATGGGAATTTTCTCACCGTTTGTGAAATATGGGACAAATGATTAAAAAAAGAAACCCTTATTTTATATTTTCACCATAGTTCACACAAACTAATTTAGCTTAAAAAAATAACAACAATATTACCAACAATAAAAATCCACATTTAAATTTGACCAAAAAAAACCAACCCTAATTTCAGCAATTAAACCAGTGATAAAAACTGGAATAAAAATACCAAATAAATGTTACTATAAATTAAAAAAATCCACACATTTAAAAACAAAAATAAAATCTAAATAATTTTTTTTTTAAGTCAAATAAATTCAAAATTTGAAAAATGAAAAATGTATTTTCGATGCTGTAAAAGTAAAAATTTTGAATATTTAATACCATATGCAACTTTTTTTGTTTTAAAAAAATGGAAATCACAAATCTGACCGTTCCTGCAAAGTTTTTACAAATTACAATTTTGAATGGAAAGTAAATGAAAAGACTTAGCTAATTAAAATGTTACTAAATGTGGAAAGGGTTTTCTTACTGCATGTAAAATATGCGACACATACGTATTTCTCATTTTTTTATTTACTAAAAAAAAATAAGATGTAAAAAAAAAAACCTTTTTGAGACACGTTCTAAAAAGCTAAACTACAACTTCTTTTAACTGATTTAATATCCATAAAAAAGACACACTATCACCTTCAAGGAATGCCTACAAGTCATTAAACAAAGGGTTCACATACTTTTGTCCAGCATGCACGATTAATCGATACATTCAATAAAGGCTTAAAAAGTATGTTTGTTTGTGTGTTATTATCCTGCACAGGGTCAACTGGTTAAAATGCTCAGTGACACGACTTTCATCTGTTTTTTTACCCCAGTGGCCATCCAGATACCATCACAAATATATTTTGCCTTGTATACAGTACATTTAATTCATGTCTGAATGACAGAAAACTAGTCTGAACCCTGGCGACACCCTCTGGCAGAAAAGAGAATCACATTCTTGAAGGAAGAAATTTTTTTTCATATTGTGTTTTAATTAATATTATTGTTTAAAATAAAACACTGTGCAAAGTATCTAAACTTTTACATGACTGTGGTAATGTAGTTACCCTGTTTCACAGAATGGAATACATTTAGCGACGCCCACCTGTAGATATAGAACTAAAATGTTGTACATTATGTGTAAAGTACGGTAAGTTAAATAAAGTCAAAGATTAACTAATCCAACTCCCAGGATTAACCTTACTGGCAGGTAGCTTATGAAACTTTTGGAAGTATACATGAACTTTGTTCTTAGTTAATAATTCACCATGAAGCATCAAAAACCATTTTCCAACCACAAGCACCACGAAGCTTCATCCCTAGCCGAGGTAAGAACATCTAACCACCTTCAAATAGCCGACGATCCTGAAAGATCCTTAAGTTCTTTAGACTTAAAAGCATGGAATAATTACAGACCTTCAGATCCCAGGACAATAAATGAAGCATCAAGTTCTTAGAGATAGAGCTGCAGACCTGAGATGGAGAGAAGGTGGAGTTTTGGCTCATAGAATTTAGGTGACAGTGAGAGCACTGGGGGCGACTTAGAGGTCCAACATGGAAAAGGTTCTAGTTTAGGTTCAGCTGGTGAGTCTCCATTCATTAGGGATCAATTGTAGCATTAAATATGTTTGTGCTGCTGTGATAAATCTCTGGTGAGAAAACAAACATCAGGTTTTGCCGTCATGTGTACAAGACAAAATGTAAAGTCTATTAAGGTTAGTTTCATCCATTAAGGTCTGGGAGCAGCTCTGAGATTTGAATCCAAAACTCGTCGCATAAATAATGGCTTAGTGGTTAGGGTACTGGACTATGGACCAGAAGGTCCAGGATTCAAATCCCACCTCTGCCACAGTTGGGTCCCTGAGCAAGACCCTTAACCTACAATTGCTTTGATTGTAAGATTGTATTCATTGTAAGTCCGATCTGGATAAGGGCGTCCAGTTATAGTTAGAGTTAGTTATAGAAGCATCCAATCCAAGGGTGTATCAAATGGGTGGGCTGGGGTGAGCTATTGCTAACCCAATGTAATTATTTGCCCACCCAATGAAAAGCCACTGTAGCCATTTTTTGAGCCTTCATAAAAATTGTCATGTGCTTTGAGGGACTGTGGTAGCCTAAGGTACTAGACTACAGTTATGGTACTGGACTCTGGACCAGAAGGTCCAGGGTTCAAATCCTACCTCTGCCAAGATGCCACAGTTGGGCCCTTGAGCAAGGCCCTTAACCCATAATTGCATGGATTGTAAGATTGTATAAGTTTTAAGTCGCTCTGGATAAGGGCGTCTGCTAAATTCCGTAAATGTAAATATTAAGGTAATGGTAAATGTCTCACAAAAATTCAAAACAGACTTAATGCTTTATCGAAAAACAAAACAAGATCAGACTCAGATGAAAATTGACCAAGTAATGACTTTTTTAATGACAAACATTTGCATGACATCATTGGATTGGCCGCTTTTATGAAATGAATTCATTCAGCATAGCTTGATCACGTTTAGATCGATGACGTCCAAAGGGGAATTTTGAGGGGCGGCTTTTAGCGCTTCTCCAGTGGGAAGTTTTTCAAATTTTCTCTGCTTTTCATCGTTCTTGGGCTTTTTTTCCCAGGATGGATACGTCTCAAAAACATGGCTTAAAAGCAACCTTTTAGTCTGAATATCAAACACATTTCTTTGGGACGTGAAAGTTAAGTGTCTTATTTATTCTTTAAATTAATTAAGGTGACACTTAACTGTTAATTTAATATATCAGGCTCAGGCGCTTCTCGCCGGGGCAGGTGCTGAGCCTGAGGTTCAAAAGTATGTGTTTTTTCAAAAGTGGGGAAAAATAAGGTCTCGCTTTTGAAAAGGTATTGATTCTTTGACGTCAGCTGGCCCTGGCTCGGTCCCTGCCCCGGTGAGAAACGCCTGCAGCTCTTATTGGAGCCTAACGAACAAGCTGGTCTTACAGTGTTTATTATAAATGATATTAATTGAGGCCATATTAGTTACCCAACTTCAGGGTAATTATTCTCCCACCTTTTGTAACGTGTAATGAGTGGCGTTTTAATCAGGCTAACATAACTAGCTCGTTCTGGTTATGGCATTTAAACTGGCGACCTGATCACTGACAGCTCGAAACTTATTTTTTCCTGTTGAATTTGCCTGGTCAAAGACGAAAACGAGGTTCCTTTTTTGTTACCAATCAATTGAACGTCTCTGCCGAGCGATTTGTTTGTGATTCAATTTGTTACTGGAAAAAAGAAAAAGAGTAAATTGGATAGAATTAGTAATGCTGCCGTCAGTAAAACTCCTTAGTTAATCAGTGTTTTCATACAATTACCATTCCCCTTGCAGTTTTATTTTGATTTATTTTATCAAAATAACCCCCCCACCCCAAACACACACACACACACACACACACACACACAGACAATTCGGGGTTCTGGAGTCCATATTGGCATCAAATGTAACTGAAAAAGTGAGAAGAAAATGAAAAGTTCACACAGACAGAGTCCAGGGTGGGAGTTGAACTCAGCATCCTTCGAGCTGTGAGGGAGATTTTCCTTGCCGCTTTCGCCCCAGATCTGGCTGCCTCAAGACCAAGACGAGACCGAGTCCAAATGAGATTGAGACGAGACCAAGACCGCACATTTATGCTCTCGAGACCAGACTACATTCTTACAACACTAATACATTAATAAACTTGTTCCATGTACACTCACCGGCCACTTTATTAGGTACACCTCCAATTTTCTACACTCATTAAAAATTTGCTCAGTTTCAGTTACCGTACAGAAGCACTTTGTAGTTCTATAATTACAGACTGTAGTCTATCTGTTTTTCTACATACTCTGTTCATCCCTTTTACTCTGTTCTCTAATGGTCAGGACCCCCACAGGTACTTTTTGGGCAGTGGTACAAAGTCTGTAGAGAAACAGATGGACTGGAGTCTGTAATTGTAAAACTATAAAGTGTTCTATGTGGTAAATTGAACTTAAAATTTTAAGTGAGCAAAGAAACAAAGATAGCTTGCTGAGTGCATAAGGATTTATAACTAATTTTCCCAATATTTTGTATAATTGATTCAGTGGGTTTTTTTATTCAGTAAAGTTTGACTGTTACTGTTTATGGTTAATTCAAATATTCAGGACTACATCCAAGGGTGGTCAAATCCTGGACCCTGTACCCCACGCTACACGCTGTGCTAAATATAGTACTCTAGATTTCCAGCCATGTCTCAGACGTCCCTTTATGTCCGTGACGGAGTGCCTCAGTAAGGTGATGGCCATGGATGATAGGAGCTAATTAGGGTTAGAAGCTTTTCTGCAGGGCTTGCGGGACGAAGATTCGCAGGGAGTTCAGGAAACGACCTTGAGAAAGCTCTTCTGCTGTCTCAAGGACAGTTAAGATGGTTTAAAAAGTTAAAGGGGATAGTGGGTTCGAGCGATGGAGTGGTTAGGGGATAGAGCTTTTGAATATTCAGAAACGTCATTCTGGAAATGGCTTACAATGAATAATGGCACGGTGAAGGTGAAATAAAGATCTTCCTAGATATAAAAGACTGTGTGGAAAGAAGGTGAATTTTTTTAGCCATAGAAAGCATATTTATACAAAATAGGATTCCCATTCGAGTTTCCACACGACCCACTAGTACTTGTTTATGGTATATTCTAGTACAGGTGTGTAAATTACTTAAATTCTACATAAGCCAGACACAGACACAGATAGATAATTTGGATATTTAAGAATTAAAAACATCAAATCTGACGAGATATAATCGGAAACCCATTCTGTCTGTGGAGATTTTTTACCTGTATGCTTCATATCACAAACGTTTTACGTTACTTAACGATAATTAACTAGAAGGGTTGGCTGCATACTTTTGACCATGTACTGTGTCACACTCCCATATAACGCGGGTAGGGACTGGAGTGTGTACCGTTCCCCAAAAATTTGTCTATTTTAGCACAAGGAATATGGTAGCCGGACTAACACATTTAGTCTAAGAGTGTTTATTAGTGAAAAAACAAAAAAATGCAAAACAAAACAAAACAAAATTATATACAAAATATACTTAGAGGTATTTTGTAAAACAGCCCAAACTTTTAATTGGTGCAACCCTCGAACCACATCTGCAACATATATAGTGCTCTACCATATCACTTAAACACTCACTCTCCCTTGCCATGGAA
>JAUZSU010016271.1:0-10939 GCA_034780255.1 Parotocinclus maculicauda
ATTTCTTCCTCCTTCCTTGTATTGATTCCACATAGTCCTCGAGAAATTTAAAAGTGCTGAAAAATAAAGATTTATTTATATATTTTTTTTCCTCCCTCCTCAGTAGATTCTTAATTAGGGACATCCGAGGAACAAGCAATTAAAAAAGTCTGGCCTAAATTTAAATACATTAATCGATGTACCTTTTCATCCATAGAAACCATAAATAATAAATCAGTAAATTTATGGTACAATACAATAGCGTGTGATTACTTCAGATGTTCTATGGTTGTCTATTGTCATGGTTAAATGGTCTGGGATTGTGGTAGCCTAGTGGTTAAGGTACTGGCCTCTGGACCAGAAGGGCCAGGATTCAAATCCCACCTTTGCCAAGCTTCCACAGTTGGGTCCTTGAGCAAGGCCCTTAAACCACAATTGCTTGTATTGTAAGATTTTATAAGTTGTAAGTCGCTCTGGATAAGGGCGTCTGCTAAATGCTATAAATGAGATGTGCAGTATGGTGCAAAAGTCTTCTTCTTCTATAGTGTAGTATTCTACATTAGAGTGACATCCCCTTACACTTGAGCAATCGCAGCATCTAGTAGTCTAATCAAGATGTTAAGTTGAACCTTCTACAGTCTGAAATAGTTTAACCATGAATGGTCGCAGCCGAAAAACCACTTTTTCGGAAGAGAATCAGTGTAAAAAGCCTAAGGTGTGCTAAATCAGGGGGAAAGAGTATTATGGAGTGACAAATCCAAATTTAAATTTGTCAACCATATATTATATAGGGCCACTACATCATTGCTAAAACAACTAAATAATCTAATCTAATCTAATCTAATCTAATCTAATCTAATCTAACAAACTAAAATAATCTAAATAACAAATCTGTTGATGGCCCAAGACTTTTGCACAGTACTGTATTTTAGGAGTAATTCCTGCAGTAATTCCGTTGGTAAATTATTGAAGCTATATTTATCTTTGTACATCAAGTTGCCTGAGCGTGTTGTGTTTCTTCACACTAACACAACCCCCGTCACATACTTGAGGTATATATAGTCATAAAACAACAAGAAGTTATTAGAATAAAAGCAAAATATTCATGAATATTACTTTGTGTAGGCAGATGTAATGTTGGTGATTCCAGTTCATGCTTTTGTGATACCTACGAGCCCTCTTTTATCATCAGAACTTATAACTGCGCCCACACAGTGTGTACGCACTGTTAAAACACTCACGCTGCACACATGCATTGTACAGATAAGGTCATGCTTCACCATGTATGAGGATATCCCAGTGTTTTATATAATAACATGATGATTAGCATTCAGTCCCATAAACGTAAACACACTAAAGCATGAATCACTTTGACTGCACTACGCTGTGGTAATCTCTGTGCATATCGCTTCCTTCATTATTCAGATTCTTAACCTGTCAGTCAATGCAACAGTGCTTCTTACATGTACATTTAGTCATTTGGCACTGACTCTCTCTTTCTCAGAGCAACTTAGAACTGATGCACTCTTACAAGGTATAATCTAAGCAAATGTCAGTTACAGGCCTTTCTCAAGGGCCCAAAAGTGGCATCTTGGCAGTGCTGGGACTTGACCCTGAACAGTCTGGCCAGTATCTTAACCACTGCACCAATACAGTCCCTTATATGTTATTTTCTGGACTTTGCAGGCACAAACAGTAGTTTTAATACATATATAATCAAACCACACTACCATGATTTAAACTTCTACCATTACACTTGGAATATTTGAATCCCATCAGCCACTGTGAGATCCACTAACCCAATTTAACAAACACCAGTTAAGAAAATAATAGAAGTAGATGGTTTTCCAACCTCTACTTCCTTTCTCCACCTTCGTTTTATCCAGTGCTTAAATCTTGTAATTGTTGATATATTATAGCATTTTGTGTTAGCATTGGGATGAGTCGAAGCCTCCAGGTAAGAGAGAATGTGTAGTGGTACACACAAGAGAGCAGAGTAGAGAGTGAGGTTCAAAAGGTGCAGTTTTTTTACAGTGTAAGGTGTGTATATGCAGAGAGTGTGTCTGGTGTCTGGCGAGGCGGTGAGTGGGTGAAATCCACAGCTGGATGTCTGGGAAGCGCACTGTAGCGATCCAATCCGGCGTGAAAAGCGCAGTAATGGTTTTCCTTTACGCTTGTGGAAAAACAAGAAGAGCAGCTCGTTGGTGTGGCAGCTGGAAAACGTAGCGAACAGGAAAATAAAGCCGTAGTGACAGTATTACATAAAACATAGCTAACAAGCCAGCAATCACTGTGCTTTCAAGTGGTGTCAGTTTTATTGAAAATACGAGTTTCCCATGAGGAGGCGCTACATAAACTCCCTCTAAGTTGGGAGCTGAAGTTGGGTACATCGATACTTTTTGATACAGCACAAATTTGCAACGTAGTGATGTAAATGCAATTTCCAACTGTAAAATATCAAATAGTAGCCTACAATTTGTTGGGTAATTCTAATAGAAACAGCATTTTTGAACATCTGCAATCAACAAATGTGCTATTTGTTATATTTGTGTTTAAAAAGACCACAGAATGAACCACAGGTGACAAATGAATGACAGAATGAGCTGCTGCAATCTACTGGAGGTCCAGAAACAGGGGGTGTCACAAGGACCCAACCAATTCAATTCAATTCAATTCAAGTTTACTTATATAGCACTTTTTATAACGTAGCATTGTCTCAAAGCAGCTTCACAATATTACACTTAAAAGGCCAATCCCAAGTTGAGCAAGCCTAGGGCGACAGTGACAAGGAAAAACTCCCTAAAATTGTAGGAAGAAACCTTGGGAAGACCAAGACTCAACAGGGGACCCATCCTCCATGGGTGGCCTAAATGTTAACTAAATAAATACCAAAGGTATACTAAATTATAGCAAAATTAGGTCAATAAATAAATAGACCAGAACCACCAGATGCCACCAGAGCTGTAACCATACTACTTAATTAATAAAATACAATCACTATAACCAGAATTGTGAAAAAATTAGGGCACATCCCTAATATTTTGCATATAGCATTTAATGGAGAGACCAAGTTTGTTAGGGTGATGTCCTGCCTAATCCACAGGAAACAAGGACATAGGACAAACCAGAATGTCTCCAGCACCACAATATTATACTGGCATTAAAGAAAGTGGGTGAGCTTTTGAATATGTGTGAAATGAAGTAAGGATTTATTTAAAATTATACAAAAGTGCATTGTATAAGTACAAACCATTTTCTGGAATTATGTAAATTTAGATAAAACACTTTGTATATGAGATATTTATACACTTAAAATATGCATATCATAATGATATTTTCAGTATATTACAAACTCTGGCAATCAAACAGAGTTTCTCAGACGCACATATGTAATATACAGACATAAAAAAACTGTGTTTAAAGGGATTTCCCTTTGTTTCAAGCAATAGACAAAAATCATAATCCCATAATTCCATCACAAATAAGTCCTCACTGCATACCTCCAGTAAAAGTAGAAGAAAGCAGAGATTGGGAGACATTTGTTCTTTTTGTTTTGGCTTCTTAAATTCATTTGTTTTGTTTTAAAGCAGTCCTCTAGAATTCACAGTCCACAGAAAGCATCTAGTAAAAATATGGACAACTACATTCACAGATCACTTTAGTAGGTACACATCCTTGTTTCTACACTCACTGTTCATTTTATGTGTTCTGTTTGTGATATTTATATTTCTATAATTACAGACTGCATTCCATCTGTTTCTCTACATAATTTGATAGTCCCAATTACTCTGTTCTCTGATGGTCAAGACCCCCACAGATGTGGTATGAGTGGAGTTTTTAAACACCTCAGTGTCACTGCTGGGCTGAAAATAGTCAACCTACCAGAAATGTCTAACCACCAGCATCCTGTAGGCTGCATCCTGTGACCACTGGTGAATGTTCATAAAAAACTTCTGTAAATGTCTGGCTGTGAGCATGACACTAATCTATTAGCACTAGTGGAACATTCTAGATGTAGATTAGCTCCAGTGCTAATGACATGTGCACTCACCGGTCACTATATTAAATATTCTAAATTTGATCAGTTCCATTTACCATATAAATGCACTTTGTTGTGCATTCTGCAATCACAGACCGTAGTACATCTGTTTCTCTACATACTTTGTTAGTCTTCTTTTACTGGCATGGTCAGGACCCTCACAGGACGCCAGGTACTTTGTGTTTAAATGTTTCTGAGTATTTTATTCCCTGCTAAAAGTAGACCATGAGGGTCCAAAGTTATATTTACTGTACATCATTTAGCAGATGCCCTTATCCAGAGCGTCTTACAACTGATACAGTCTTACAATCCAAGCAATTGTGGGTTCAAGGATCCAACCATTGCATTTTGTCAGTGGTGGGGTTGGACCCTGGACCTTCTGGTCCGGAGTCCAATTCCTTAACCACTAGGCTACCACAGTCCCACAGTTCCAAAGTTCCACAGTCTGTTTCTGGTTTGCTGGTAAACGTGTACAGTCTTAAATTTTTTTGCTGAGAAAGCTAGCTGACCAGCATGACAGTAACATAGGTATATCCTACCCTTTAATGTTTTAAGCAGAGATTTTGAAGCTGAGAATTTTGCCATTGATACAGTCCCTTATTATTTGTCCTACTTCTCACTAGTACCAAGCAAAACCTTTTGTAGCTACGTTTAACTTACTCAAAAATGTGATACCAATAATCAAAGACAGCCAGCATTTCATTGACTAGCTAGAATTGTCTCCTTACTAAAATGATAGCATAACTCAGCCATTAGCCTGTTGCTAGTTTGAGGTGTATTTTACAGGACTATTGCTTATTTAAACCATATAAATCATATTACAATATTGTCCTGATTTATTTAGACAATTGTCTACCAAACTGTATAAACCACTTGCAAGCTCAGATTAAATCAGCACTGTATTGTTAATCCAACAGATCAGTATTGGCTAGAACAAGCTAGTTTAGATGAGCAACCAGCTAATGCTGAACTGTGCTGAGGTATTTTTCAGAACATATAGTTAACAGAACCTTACACCATACTGAGCTCGATAAGTGCTCATTAATACAGACTGTTAACTATTTTATAAAAGTAATATAAATATAATAAAATTTTTACTCTGGTCCACTCACGCTTAGTGGCAAATTAGAATAGCTGGAGTAGCTAGTCCTGCTAGCACCTGCTAGCATGTTTTAGGTGGTGGGAGGATATCAGAGTACTCAGAAATAGACCACATAGTCAAGATCAAACTCGGAGTCAAACCTGGGGTTATCAAGAATATTGGCTGAAGTTTATGCTGTGTCTAATATATGTGTATTCATGTCCAGTCTCACAATTTAATGCTATAAACAACATAGAAATGATGTTGTTTTCTACTGCTATAGTAGCTTGTGGACCTCTTTCCTCTGTGGCTTGTTTGGAGATTTGCTCCAGTTTGAACCAATGTCACTTAATATTTACTTTCTGAGTCAGATACACAGACATGCACTCCCAAAAGGACAATCATGTATGTGTCACTCACTTGTCTGCTAAAAGCAAGGAGAACTAGAGTGTCATAGGATGCCCATAGGCTTTCTCTCTTTCTGCTCTCTCAGTCTATCTGAAACACACACACACACACACACACACACACACACACGCTTTTTTTTCTCTTGTTGTGTTTAATGCCTGAGTAGTCACAGGAACCAAACTAAAGTGCACAGTTTATGTAACACTATGAGACAGTTATGGAAATGTCAACATGACAGCTTCTCATTGACAGTATAACACTGAAAGTCAAGTCATACATTTAATCCTTACAAACACTTAGTAACACCTTGTAACACTTAGTGATACATTCTGGTCACTGTTTTCAAAAATACACTAATACCAAAATTTAGATAATATTTCAAAATGAATATGAAGAGGGTCCCACAAGAACTGCTGGACGATCTGATCCTGTTCATGCTCCATCACTGAACAATCAATTTGTGGCACTCTTGTCCAGTTTGGCATGCTTCTGTTCACCCCCATGACTATGTCACTCCTTACTCAATCATGATAAATGAGTTTGCATCTCATGTGCGTAATCAAACAACTTACTTTGACTTTGCATTCGCTTTTCTGATGATCTTGGTTAATAAAATAAAATCAAATGGTTTTTTTAAATTGCTTGACATTCATTATAAAATATCCCCTAATTTTTGTGAGCAGTGTAGTACAGGAAACACATATACACATATGTTCTTTACATATAGACAGTCAATACAAAGCCATTTTACTAAAGAACACTTTTTTTGTTGTAAAATTGTAAATATTGTAAATAAAATCGAAGTCTTATAACAATTTTGAGAAGACGGTCATGTTTTCAATTCACAAATAGATTCCCGAAGATACAAGGTTCTACCACTTTGAGAGGGTGACCAAGCGTCTAAAGAAAAGCCACTTATCTAGGCTGAGTAACTGTGCAATAAATGCGGAGATTCCAGTGCCAGTGGAGCTCATATGTCTATCCATGGCTCAAAATGTCACTTGAAAGTCGTTTGCAGAATGAGCATTAATCTTTCATCCTATTGCAACATTGAGTTCATGATTCATCAATAGGCTCTCTGACATGCAAAGGCTTTAGTAAATGTCCATTAGCTCTGTGGTGGAAGGTTTTTTTACATGTAGGAAGCAACGCCAACCTAAATGATCTTAGGTTTCTGGAATGAAGCTAATGTTATGTCATCATTTGATTTGATAGAATATTATATTTTACAATTCCACATTTAAAACTGCTGTGTATGTTGCTTTACGTAGTGCTCATAACTACTCATAATTATGCACAACTTAAGTCTCCAAGCTAAAGAGATCCCCAGACAGCCTAGCATATTCCCAGCATGTCAGCATGACACAGGCACCAAACAGTGGTACACGATAACGAAGATCTTCACACGTGTGCTGTGAGGAAAGCAGGGGACTAAAGCAAGCCTTAACAGGGAGCAGATGGGAAGCTGCATGCACATTGCTCAAAGCCATTAGCACAAAATTGTTGCTCTCTTTGGTCCCTCTTTTTGAATCTTTAGTCAAGCTCTCTGAATGACTCTCATCACTCTGGCTGCCGCGTGTGTTAAATACTGCAGAAGGAGGAAGTGTACTTAGTAACAGTGTGTCTTACAGTGATGTCAGGTCCATGGCTTCCTGGTCTGTGTTTGATTTTCTGATGGGGGTTGGATGCTTTTCCTCTTGTCTCTGGATCAAATTTAAGGGATTTGCATGCATTAGATGACTTAGATAGGTGACGCTTCTTTTTATTACAGATATGCCCCATTAAACAATCATCCGATTAACATCCGTTCACATTAACAACCAAGGTTTTAACAATTATAATAAATAGTAATTGGAAATAAAAATAGGTCTTTTTAACTATCGACACTGCAACTATAAACAGCCAATCAACTCTGAGGATCCACAAGCAGAGACGGATGTCCGCTGTTTGTGTGTATGTTGTATGTGTGTGTGTGTGTGTGTGTGTGTGTGTGTGTGTATGTGTGTGTGTATAACTACCTTACACTCGTCTTGTTCTTGCTTGCTCATTAGCTCAAGTTTGTGTTAGAGCCTGTTTGTAGATGTTTGATGTCTTTAGAGACCTTTGTTTGTGCAAGTTACTCATGTTTGTGTTTATTTGTAACAAGCTGTAAATGACGTATTTACATTTCTGTGCGGATCCTATTGCAAATAGTACTCCTTTGCTTTTCCTCTCACTGCCTGGTTTACTGGTTCAACTGGTTCACATTCGCTCTTTGAGACACTTTTTCATCTGTCTGACTTTCCATGTGGTATCTAGGACACATTTATATATTTTTTGCACATGATTACACATTCTTGTCAAAAATGCATATTTATATTAGAGTAGTGTAAAAAAGACTATGGTAATGTCCGATCCACAACCAGTTTGGTCAATCACCTATGTTACAGAACGTTATGCAGTTGTTAAAATCACACAACGGTACAACAACTATTATAAATACAGCAACCATAATTAAAATGAACCAGGTGAAATAGTGAAAAGTTATTTAATTTAAGTACCCTTTGAAATTCAGATAATAGGGTTCATGAATGTAGAGTGTTGACCATCAGTACATTGTTTTAATTATTATCATAGCAATGCAATACTGGCAAAATACACCAAGTTGGCAATTTCATCGAACACAACTATGCTAGCATGGTGCATATGCTAATATTCAAAAGTCCATGACATTTCTTTTTATCAGGGCATCATTGAATTTACTGGACTCAATATATTGACAATTTAATCTGTTCTATTATTCTTCATTTATACATATCCTTGTTTAATGATCTAAAATGCAACAGGCTGTTATTTCTTAAAATATTCTTAAAATTTGGTTTTGCTTTCTGATTGATGTTTGCTTTCTACAGTTACTATATACTCTGTGTGCTTCTTTGCATTGCTTTGAATCTTACTTTTAGTGTTCACCTTCTTGCATGCAGTTGGTTGACTGCCATGGGAAATCAATGTAATAAAAAAAAACTGCAAATCTGAAATTTTTAGATTTGCCCGGTTAATAGAAATGACTGGAATTAAAGGAAAGGGCAAATTGTGTGTTGATGACTTGGAAAGGGGTTAGTGATACCATATGTTTTTAAAATGCTTCACAAATGCTTATCAATGACCTGAACAAATTGAACTGCAAACATCAAGAGTTGATTCAAACACCAAAGAGGGTTCACAGTGTTATCACTTATTGGGTCCCCCAGGCCCCAACCTCCCATTCTCCTGTCCTAAGTGTCCTCTTTTAAAAATAAAAAAAAAACTGATTTTATAAGGATAATATCTTATATTTTGGCCACTGTGTGTATGCTGTAATAAAAGGCCACTTAGGAAACTGGTTTAATAAATGATTCTGATCCTAATTCATTAAAAATGTATGATGATACATCGCCAATATTTGGCAGTGGGGAAACAAGCCTGTATACAAGTTTGGATAGTGTGGATTTTTTAAAGGCTATTTAGATTGGCCATTGGGTTTCATTCACACAAACACACACACACACACACACACACACACACACACACACACACACACACACACACACACACCTTCTTTAGCCGTTTCTTATGACATTCTGATTTAAGCTTGGGTTGCTCAGCTTTTATAATCTGCTATTATTTTATTTCTGCCTCCACTTCTTCTCTGCCTGTGTGTGGTGTTTGCAAAAGCAGGTTGGTCGGGAATGTTTTGGTGAGGGGGAAGATGCTAACACAAGCTGAAGTGTGATGACTCTCTTACATAAACACTTCGTAGGATGGCCATGAGCCACCTTTCCACTGGCCTCTGCTGGCTAATACTGATGCTGATATTAAAACTAGTCCTCATATTCTGTTGATCACAGCTTTTTCTAGTACCGCTGACAAAGTGTGAAAGACGATTACAAAGATTTCCATAGGTCTGTTTGCTTTCTGCATGATCATCATCACATGCTGTAATTAAGCCAAAAGTATTGATTAGATTGCACATGGAGTTAAGCCATCTACTAAAATCATCATCAATCCATAGGTTTACACATGACACTTATATTAGGAACTGAGTTTTGGTACAAAATTTTTTGTAATGTTGCCACTACTTCTCACCACACTCAAATGATGTTTTGGATACCAAGTGATATATTATACTATTATTTCTGAAAGCAGGTTTTGTGGATTGCAGCAGTATGGGGTTCATCGTGGTTTTAAACATAACATTAAATTCCTCGTTAATTAATATACAATTAATACATTCCTACAATTTTTTGTGGGTACTGCTTTTGTACCAAATCATGGTCACAATCAGATATTGACATCACCTGTTTAAAGTGTGTTACAGGCCTGAAATACAGGAATTAATATACTGTATCTTAACAAATGAAATTAAAGTAAATGTAAAAAACACTGCAGTTTTTTCTAATTGGTATTTGCCATACTTTTAATGATCTATCTATCTATCTATCTATCTATCTATCTATCTATCTATCTATTTATCTATCTATCTATCTATCTATCTATCTATCTATCTATCTATCTATATCTCTTTCTGAATAATAATATGTATATAACATGTATATAACATGTATAAATGTTTATACACACATCTATGAAATCACATGATTACATATTGTTGCACAATAGTACATTTAGATTAAATTAGATTAATATTACCATATTTTAAATTTCTTCATGTAAATAAACAATTACTTACCTTTATTTTGTTAAAGCATAATCATCCATCGGTCTCTGAGATGGACTGGTGTCCCATGCTGTTTATTTTAATACAATAAAGTTTGACCTTCCTTGCTTCTTTCAGGCCTTATATATTTCATTTACCAAAGCTTATCACTTGAAAGCATTCTGAAGTCACATTAAGGATCATGAGATTGAGCCCCTGGAGGTGGACTGTCCACCCGATCCTTAATCTGATTAGGATATAACCAATCATGACTAATGTGTCAATTACTGAATGTTTGAAGTTGTCTCTATAGGCATTTCAATATTCCTGATAAGACTTCTGGGAGACATCTAGCATCAGTGAGCTGTTTTGTGATGATGATGATGATGATGATGATGATAATGATGATATACAATAGCTATTTGTAAACTTTAGGCAAATTTCCATTATGCTTTATTCATTTTCATGCATAATGTAATCTTTTATAATGCACAGAGGTTCATGTAGTGTCAAATCAAAATGAGTAATATTGTCCAAATTAGCCTTAATCATGTCTTTTTACAGTTGCAAGGAAAATATTTTGTAATAACTATGCTTTAATTTCTAACCCTCAACCAAGTCGTAATAATGGACAAACATATTCAGCTTAACTAATAAGACAGGGGAAATGGCTGTAACAGTGTGAGAAATCCCGCTCGTGACTCTCCCTCGCTCTCGCGCTCTCTCAGTCCCGTTTACTGATCAGCGCGAGTTTCAT
>JAUZSU010016282.1:0-10939 GCA_034780255.1 Parotocinclus maculicauda
GTACTATGTTGTTTTGTGCTGTATTTTGTTTTGTATTTTTACACAGACACCATGTCAACCGCCCAAAAAAAAAAAAAAAAAGGTGTCCTCCTTTTCAGAAACCCAAATCTGGTCACCCTACATTTACATACATATTCCTTTGGTTAGATAACATGTTTCCAGTAACTGGGGAACTTTCCGATCAGAAGTGAGCAAAGTCCTCTTGCTTGCCCATCTGCTCCATATGTTCATGCTATGCAATCACTCCTTTTGTCAATCATTAGCATCTGCTTTGCAACCTATTTATCACACATCAGTCGAACTATTCACTGCATTGTACCACCTCTTCTCAGTCTATGAATCCTGTCATACATCCTGCAGGTATTCATAAATTGACCATCCTTGTGCAGCAAGAGCCTTATGTTACTCCCACATTAACCATGCAAGTTTCCTCCTTTTTTGTCAGATATGTTTATTATCAAACAAGCCATAAAATTACATAAACAGAACCAAATTAATCAAATGAGACAAAAATATCATATTTTGTCTTTTATTTATTGAGACAAGTGATTCACTCTGTAACTAAGTTTATTTGATGGTGAAATTATATTCAGGTGTTCTCAATCAATATGATGATGATATTAGGCATCCTGTTGTATTTAAAGTACAGGGCTCTGTCAAAGTCAGATTTGTGAGTATCATGGCATGAACAAAGAAGCTTTCTAATGCCCTTTGATAGCTCTTGATACTCAGTGGAACTGAAACAAGTGCCTCCTCTAAAGAGTCAATACTCCAACAATCCACGATCAGACAGATTGTGTACAAATTCAGTCAATCTAAGACCATTGTTGTGTAGTTGAACAACAAAGATTACGCCAAGTGCATGGTATGTAATACTCTATGAGGCCATGAACCCAGTGTAACCTCTAAATCATTTAGGGCATCTCACATTGACCAACGTTAATATTTATGGTTATAGCATCAGGAGAACACTAAACAACAATAGTGAGAAGGCCATTGCTCTCTAAAACACTACTGCACATCATGCCCATCAATATAAAAGCCTATTGGAAAAACATTGACTAGATAAGACAGAAATAAATCTTAAATTGGTATGTCTATGGACAACATGCTGCATTCCAGTATAAGGAATCCCATTTGTAAATTGTAAACTTAGGTTGGCCAAATCTAAAAAAAAAAAAAAAAGGTTTTTCAAACCCTGGTTCTAAGACGCTGCTTCTGTTTGGCCCTTGAGCATGTCCCTCACTCCATATCCACTTAATCCAGCACAAACACACATACACACACTTACTCACCCACACCCACTGGGACACTTTAGAGAATGCAGGCCTTTTTCACACACCGGCAGTGGCCAGACTGCGACTTGAACCTGGCTCTCTGGAGCTTTGAGGCAGCAGTGACACCTTGCTACATCTAAATACCTAAGTGTGAAAGTACACTGCTCACAAACATTAGATGTCCATTGGTCCATAGTCCAGTACCTTAACTACTAAACCACTACAGTCCTATAGAGTACAGTGACTGGTACTAACATTAGGGCTTATGTTGAGGGCAACCACCATTTCTTAATATACTTGTACACTGGTAGCCAAATAAACAAGAGATCTTCACGCTTAAAGGAAATAAAAAAAAACATATAAATGAACACAGTGAAGTCCAGTCTTTATACTGAGCCAATATATGACATATGCAGCACTCCTACTAGGGGTGTGCATTCAAAAACAATCAAATAAACAAAATAGCCCTGGAACAAATAGTTCTCATGGGAGCTCTGCAGGGGGTAATTCCTTCTACATTAGTCCCTAGAAATGCCATGATGCAAAAGTGCCTATTGCAGATTTCGAGTTCAAATCCTAGTTCCACCAAGAAGCCATTGAATAAGGCATTTGGATATTCAGCTCTGTTTCTTTTTGACTAGGAGGGCTACCAAGTGATTAATCATGACCGTAATCTTAATATATTTTTTCTTACTACATAGTGTCGCTTAAGTGAAGCCATCTGCTAAAGACTGTGACAGTAAATATAGGGTCCATACACAATATTCCATGTTGCTGGTTTTGTGCCTCAGTAATATAGACACAACGAATCTGGTTTGATGATCAGGAACAAAAATAATACGTTATTCTGTTGGCATGTACATGTACTGAAGGATGGCTATACAAACGAAGGGATAAACACGTGTGTGTGTATGTATGTATGTATGTATAAGTGTAACACTGAGATTGTACTACGGCCACTGTGCAGAATGTGATGCCGCAGGGAATTATGGGAAGGGTTACAACGGCCACTTCCCTACGTCATTTGTGCTGTTACCGGTGTGTGTGTTTGTTTTGTGTTGCTGGACGGTAACAGAGTGGACCATGACAGGTGACTAACCCGGGTCCAGCGGTGGAGTTCCGGCTAAAGAAGCAGGACTGCTTTCGTGTTGTTTGTTCTGATTTGTCTCAGAGCTGCTGAGATGTACGAGTGACGTTTCCACCGCTGAGTCTGAAGAGCCACGGAACATCCATTCCTATATCAAGGTGAATTAAGATCATACACACATTATATGAAGTAAACAATGAGTCGTTTATTAATGCTTTAGCATTTAAATTCGGCTGTTGGACCATATAAGTTCTTTTTAGCCAACCGGCTAACTAGTCAGGTCATATGACAGGGCGACCATCGCTTGTAGCGAGCTAGCATTAGCCAACTCGAGCGGTGCTAGCGAACTTAGGAGCTGAACGAAACATTAATATAGCTTAAATTAGTTATTTATTTGTAATATATCAGCGGTTACCTTTTGATAGTGCTTGTGACATCTTGTCGTCTCATTCATTTAATGGTTCGTTTTGAAATTTCGCTGGAATTGATTCCAGTCAGTAATTTGATATTAACGGTTAACCTGGCTCGCTTGTAACCAGTCAGCACAGGGCGGGTGGCACTTTAAACAAAAATTGTTTCACAGCGGTAACGATAATAACGTGTTCTGTTTATGTTTACCGGTTCTATTTAAGTTGAACAGTAATAAAAAAGTGTAGTTCTTCAGGAACCACGCTGCCAGCTCATCATTTCTCATAATGAATGGCGGCGCCTCACTTTACGGTGGCAACTACACACGAATTACAGTGCCAGTACTTTTCTTATTTATTAAAAAATAAATGAAACGTTTACAGTACTGTGGTAGCTCAACGATTAAAGTACTGAGACCTGAAGGACCCCTCTGTGGAAGGAATCCCTGCACTGCCGAGTTGCCACTGGTGGGTTCTGGAGCAAAGGCTTGGGTCTAAAATATAAATGTTGAATGACTCCACGATCTCAAACACTCTAAAACGAGACCTTGGTGAGACCTTTTAATATTCTGACATGTCTAGATTGATTTACTTTAGTTTCTTTCACTTACAACTTACAATTTAGGCATGTGGTAAATGAATTATGTTTTACTCTACTGGGTATCTGTCCAGCATACTGACAAATAATTTACAATGCCTGCTCAACATCGTTCATTATATGTATTTTTCAGTACACAAATCTTGCCATTTTACATTATGGCATGGCAAGTTGTCAAAGTCACTCTTCTCTTGTGGGTGGTTGACTGTTGACTGGCATTGTGCAGCTCTACTAAGAACTGATACTCTATATTTATCACTGTTTTACATTTTTCTCACCCTCAAGTGAGACATTTAATCAAAAAGTTCTCACAAAATACTGGCTCAGTTGCACTGAACTCACACCTAGTATCAGGACATGACCAGCAAAGCCAAGACTCATTAACAGTTAAACATATATTCATCAAACTTGCTAATAATAGCCAAAGTGTGTTGATATGGCTTAAAATCCAAACAAAAATAGTTTAAAAACAGTTATTATGTGTTGTAATGGTAGTGTCTGTGGCTCAACTGTTACTGGAAATTCTGTAAAACCCCTGGACTGGGCTTGAGCTGAGACAGTCATTTCTGGGCAAGCAGTTCATGCTGTATGTCTGCATGTGTTCATTAAATTGCAGAATAAGCTCTGGGACCCACTGTGACACCTTCACCAGGATAAGTGGGGCTGGAAAAGAGCGATGCTTTGCTCTGTATTCTAATATATTCATAAAAATTGGGAAAGATACCAAACAATGGTTTGAAGTTGTTAGGGTGTGTTCTAACTTGTTTGGTTTAGTTAAAATTACACAATTGCTCCATTAGTGTGGTCCATTCGAACAAGTGTGAATGCGGTCCTCTAAAGCTTGGTGTGCACCAAACAACTAAGCAGATTTAGGATTGGGTATTGAAACCAAAATTCTTTGAAATTCTATGACCTGGATTAGTAAAATATGTCTGTATTTCGGAGGCGTCTGTCTGCCAGATGTAATCACATACGGCATTACGTGGTTTTGTTTTGATTCTCTTTGCATAGGGGAAGATTTATGATCAAAAGCGCTCAATGTTTGGCTCCACTTTTAGAGAAAATGAAAAGGCTAAATGCAGAATGTGTGTAAAGTTGATCCATTGTAATGGCATTTTTTTCCCACCATTTTGGAAACAACTTGCAAAAGAATTATAAATTTTATGTGATTGCTCAGCACAACCTAGTAGTGCTTGTCACTTGGATTTGTGGCATTATTGTGTCATATGAAGTGGTATTAAAAAAAATATTGTTTTGCTTGTCACATTACTTAGTCCTCCTGTTTTTTTGACTGAGATTTCATGACATACTACTGCATGTGGTCACACATGTGGTCACAAACTTACCCGGTAAACAAACACATGTTTTTTTGTAAGGCAATAGTGATTTTTTTTATGGTGATGCATGCATTTAAAGCACTGATGCAAATCTTAAACTTTACTGATTTTTTTTGCTGACAGTAACCAATGACAGCAGTCACTATATTGCTTTCAGGTGGTCCTTCTGCCACAACACTGCCCCATACTGCTGCTGCCCAGTCTGAGGTTCCATGACTTGGCCCTCACTTTGAAAGCCTATCTTGGGGTTTTAACCTAGAAACAGAATGTTTATACACTGCCACAATATCCTGTGATGTTGACTTAAATTATGTTAACATTCTTTATTGAAAAGATTTGCAATTCGACTGAATTTACCCTTGTAAATGATAAATGCGTGGAATTTAAGTTAATATCTAACTTTATTAAGTTATATTGGGTAGCTAGTTAAACTGCGGTACCTTTTCAAAAATGCTTTTGAAGTTGTGACAATGAATACGTAAAGAAAATGTTGAACATTGTGCAAAAGACTTTGGCAAATTTGGTAGTGCATTGCATTTAAATCAAAATAAAAGATGTACATTCACTGGCAGCATGGTGGCTCGGTTGTCGTTGAGTATAAGGACGTACTGACATGGGAGCCGGTTGCCTTGAATTGAGCCAGATATAATAAATTAATTTCTTGCCTGATATTTTTGAATGCAGTGACAGTATCGATACTGTCCTGAAATTCTCTGGTGCTATGTGTGCAAAATGCAGTAAACAGGACACAAATTTGCTTAAAGCTGGGCACGATTAAAACGTTATGGCTTGTGCAGTTAAAACATTCCGACCTGTAGTAAGGTCACCCAGTGCTCTGTCAAAATCCAGGTGGATTGGTTTGTGCTGTGTTTGTACTGTTGAGAATAGTGTTTTTGCCATGTTACTTACCAACTAGTACAAACAAAGCACAGAGAAACAAGACTGTTTTGCTAAGAGACAGTGGCATTATGTTAAATGTTGCATTTAGTTTTTCAAATTCAGACCATGGACAATGTTTATGGCGAAAGGCAGCACAGAAGAATGTGGACCTCTCATTACGTCACAATAATATATGCATTATGCCTTTATCAGTGTTTTTCAGAAATTTTTCATAGTGCAGTGTTTTCTATTCTAAAATGGCTTTGCAAGCTAGAAGCAAAACTGGAGCTTCTCTACTTTAATTCCTCACTGAGTAGAAAAAGGCAAGGACAGCATTTATTAGTTCAGGTAGCAGTATTCTAGGTTGGATAGAAATTATTCTGAAGTCTTTACCTTTATTCCTTTACTTTCCTCTTTAAATAAAAAGTGCACTTTGAACACTTCAGAAGCTATTTTGGTCATTGTAGCTCTATCTTTCTACAAAACCTAAAAAAAAGATAGCTTACTATGTATTTTGTTTATTTAACAAAAGGCCTTTGGATGTTGTCAACCTTGGACCTGGAGTATTGTTTATGGACAGGATGCCGTTCCGGTGTTAATAATTCATTGTTGGACACCCCTGTGTATCCACCCTTGTTTTCTGTGAGTGAAAGTGCAAATGATGTTTACTGACCTCAATGGTATGTCCTAGCTGCTTGGTAGCTGCTTTCATGGAACTGTAAGTTCCCATATGAAAATAATTAACTTGAGAGTTACATATGTAACCCTGGTTGTAGAGTACTTTCTTTGGTATTTTCCTCCTGTATATGAAACCTCTTATCTATATACTCCTCACCAAGAAACGTTTACTTATCTGTAACTGAAGCACTAACTCATGCCCATTGGGCAGAGTGGGTGTCTTATTGCCTGATTGGATAAGCTGTTAGTTTACTGGCTGGGCTTTCTGTATTAGGTGAATGTTCTGCAAAATATAGTATTACGCAAATCGTATCCACCAATGGATGATTTGACGTTTAGTCATGGGCTATACAGTCAGTAGATTGTAGCACAGAGGTAGATGACATTAGAACAGAAACTATCCACATAAGAGCAGGAGGATGAGGAAGGGATTACATGATTGGAAATGGTGAAGTTAAAATTAAGCGAGTACACTCTGGGGCTGAGATAGACTCCCCATACAGTGGGACTGAGGAAGACAGCGAGCAGGACGACTTGTCACTCAAGGCATCCTGGTCTTTTGTAAGTAAATGCTGTTACCCTGTTAAAGGAATATGGCCTTAGGTTTAGTTATTCATCACTTGGATTACTTAAACTGTGTATCCTTACTCATACTTATTTCCTACATCATGTAAGACTTTTACTTTCCTTGTAGTTGGTAAATGGTTCCAATCTACATTTAAATGTTTTGCAGGATACTTTACTAATTTTACAGACTCGATTAGGCTTTTAAATCAGATATATAAATACTAATGTGCACTACAAGAGTAATTCAAGTATTTTAATTTACTGAACAGTTTCTGACAGGCTGATTACATGTTAACTACTCAGAAATGTGCTTGTTATTTGCTATTTGTCATTCTTTTAAATAACACCACTTAGTGGAAAACTGCTGTAATTTCTAAACATTTACAATGCATATACACCCCGTGACATGAAACATCTACGATCTTTACTTTCACTTTTGGTTTTAAGGAGTTTAGAAAACACGTCTTTCTTATTTACTACTTCAGTGCAAAAAAGTGTAACTGTATTCGTTTTCATTTCATAATGGCTATGATAATCATCCATAAACATGGAGTTCCAGACATACATGAAGCACCAAACAGGGAAAGGCTAACTTAAATATAAAGCACTCAAGACTGCAGTGAGTAGTATAATTAACAATTTTCTGAAGACCCATTATTTATTACCTATTGTTTGAGTCAATTCCCCAGAATCAGAATTTTAAAAATCAGAATTAGAAAAACTATTTAAAATAAACATGAGTATGTATTGCATAAATGTCTGTTTGGCAAAGCACCTTACTCAGCCTCAGAATAAAGATAAACAAAAATATGAAAAGCAACAATATACAGTAGTCAAACAGTACAGAACAAAGCAACACTGCTTTTCAGGTTCAGGCTATTCAGGTTAAATATTTGCTGGGTTTGAAAAAATCTCCAAATATCTCTGCCATCACCCATTTCCTATTTTAAGGACTTGGTCCAGGCACCTCAGGGTCCATACTCTTAATGATTTGTCTCCATATGCTCATGTTTTGCCTTTTATAGACAAATTATGAAAACATATTTATCGTATTTGAGTTTCTATTTCCTTCATTAACAAAACTGTATTAAACTTTCCAGTTTCTGATGCTGCCCAGGGCTTAAAATCTCTATGGTGTGCTTATGCTTTTTTAGCTGTATCTGCTGTATCCCCTGGATTTGATGGCTCTACTCAACAGTAAGCTTTTTTAATGATTAAGGGAAAGTGAAGTATACATTTTAATTGAAGTACATTGAGTCTAGGTAAATTGAAACCTCTATAAACTAGAACAGATGCACTTTGTCACCTTTTTTATGGTCTAATCTGCTTGACTCACCCCACAGGCCAGGGAATGGACATGTTAGAACATGATTTTGTGGTCATTTTGTGGTAACCTTTTTTTAATGTACGTTTTTAATCAAATGTGACCTGGCAGTAAAGACAGCCAACTTTTCCTTTCAAATCTCCTGATGCATTATGTAGTCCATAATACCATGCATCCTAATAGGGGGATGGGCCTGAATAACCATAAGGTAGATAAGATGTACTCTGGCCTGCACGTTAAATGCAAAATAAATATAGATTAGCCCTAGGAGCAAAGTCTGTTAGACAGACCTCTAAATAAAACATGCTGCATTTTAAATAATTTATTCAGTTTATTCAGAGCTGACTTTTCTGATTAAGACTAATCCTAGTTGTTAATATGTCTGCAGTGAACTGCTTATTTGTCAGTTAGTATTTAAATTGTATTGTACATAACAGAATAAAATAACAGTATTTGAAAGCTCTTTTGTCTGTTTGCTGTAGAGAGGTGTGGTTGTCAGATGCTTGTTTGTGTAGTTGCCAGGGTCCGTGTATAGGTTACATAAGACGCAATCTATACTTAACAGTCATCAACTCGTGATTATTGAGGTTCTTAATATATGATAATCAATTATATTATACAACAATCTGATAATAAATTGGCTCTCAAATTAGTCATTGGCATTAATAAACAGGCACAACCTTCAAGACTGTGATTCTCTTTTTTGACTAGGGTTTGCTCATACTGGTTTTCTGTAATTCAGACTTGAATAAGAGACATATAAGAAACCTTTTTATTTCCAATTATAATTCTTAAGACCTTGGACTAGAGTTTTAGTTCTCAAGTCTGGCCCCAGTCTCTAAACCATAAAAAAGTGGTCTCCGTCTCAAACTCATTTGGACTCTTGGTCTTGTCTCAAAAACAAGGTACTGCTGTTCATGGTCATTATTTAGTCCACGAACACTATTACTTTAAATTGTCTGGCATTAGGATATATTTCTGAATTATTCCAAATATTTCTGTTGCTGTTTGCCAAGAGTATGTCACAGGGCAATCCGGAACCGTTTTCATTCTCAAACAAATACCAAGCATTATCGTAATTTCAATAACCTTGTGAAATTCATTCGTTTTGCATATTTTAAAATTATTGGATTTGCTGGCTGGAATTACTAATCTGTTATTTGAAATAATGATGACGTGGACAACTTTTGTATACACGTGTCGGTGGCGAGTACTGATCTCTGTTCTCTTTCTCTCTTTTTTTTTCTTTTTTCTAAATCACTGAGCAGTTAGACACAATGAACTACGTGGGGCAGCTGGCAGGTCAGGTGTTGGTAACTGTGAAGGAGCTGTATAAAGGAATCAACCAGGCCACACTTTCAGGATGCATCGATGTGGTGGTGGTGCGCCAAAAAGATGGCACTTACCAATGCTCCCCTTTCCATGTGCGGTTTGGAAAACTGGGAGTACTGCGCTCCAAGGAAAAAGTGGTGAGTGACAGTATGGCTGATGTTATGACCCATTTGAAATGAATAAGCTTATATGTAAGTACTGAAAAAAGCAATGAGCAGACCAGCACTAGACCAGTAAAAATGTTAGAATGTTGAGTTGTAATGAGCTGGTCTTCAGTTTCTATCATATCTGTTTGTTTGCCCAGGGTTTTGAGTTCATCTCAGGATAACAAGCTGTTTCAGTCAAAGTAAACAAACTCTGTCATCTGCATGTCATTTGTTTCTTTTTAAACATTAACAGTGCTGCTTCTGCTTAAAATGGTTTATTGTCAGTTGCTATGAGTCTTAAATGTAGCACTATCTCTTAACATAAAATGTTAAAATAGAAATCTTTTACCACATCCTGACTAAACTGAAGATTGGTGTGTCACTTTGTATAAGGCATGTAATAAAGCTTATTTATTGCCTTATGTGCAGATATTGGGAATATATTTTTTGCATGGCCCAAGATTCTAATTTACCTCAAATAAAACTGCCAGTAAAGTATAAAATGGAAAAATTGTCTAGCATAATATCATAATAATAACAACACAGGTTTATATTAATTTTGCTGACTACAAGATAACATGTGATTTGATGTATTTTAGTGTTCTGAATCCAGAGATATCATCCGTTTCCTCCAGTCATACCCGGTTTTGCTGTGAAATGCTGTCTTCTTATAAGCTCCTATAGCAATAACAGAACATTATTAATTTGATATGCTGAATGGGCAACACGATAATGAATGCGCAGTAAGACGCTGAATACACAAAAACAAAAATCTTAATGTTATCGGTATAAATACTGCTCACAAAATTTAGAGGATACTTAAATGAAATATCTCATAATGAAATATCCCCTAATTTTTGTGAGCAAAGTAATAGGAAGATTGCTTATTAAACAATTAAATTTTGCTGACATCAGCATTTTATGGCTTACCAGCGTGAAAAATGATGGCAGCATTCAGCCGTTCAAGAGGCTTAGAAGTTGCAGCAAATTTAATTCTGTTAAATCTGTTTTCACTAAATGTCACCCAACACTCAAATAGTTTGACAACCTTTATCATTACTTTTTTAGAGCTTCCAAAAAACGAAACATTTTCCTCTAAAAATAGAAATTTACCCAACTATTGTTGGGTTGAACAATAGACTTTGCTTTTGTTTTTGTTTTTTTGGCATGAAACAAATATATTACAAACCGGATTCAAAAAAAGTTGTGACACTAAACAAATTGTGAATGAAAACTGAATGCAATGATGCGGAGGTGCCAACATCTAATATTTTATTCAGAATAGAACACAAATCACAGATCAAAAG
>JAUZSU010016293.1:0-10937 GCA_034780255.1 Parotocinclus maculicauda
TTTGGAATAAGGCTGTAACGTAACAAAATGTGGAAAAAGTGAAGCGCTGTGAATACTTTCCGGATGCACTGTACCATAAAAGTGTCATTTTTAATGCTGAGAATGTCCCAAGCAATGTGATCACGCATTGTGATCCCTTTCTAATGATGGACAGGGTATGGAGTGCTTGTAGATGAGATACGATGAACCTTTATATGTCCCACAGTGGGGAAATTCACATTATTCCAGCAATGGATAGCAAGTATAAAGAAATACATAAATGTAACAATCTATGAACTGTGCTCAGTAATTTTATACCATCAAGTGCATCTGTAAGATAAATGGTCTATTTGTGTAGGAACCTGGTAGGGGTCATAAAATGATGTCCATTATATGTGCTGGGTTTGATTACAATTTAGCAGATAGGAGTCATTTTGTTATGTGCATGTGCAGAGTAGTACAATTGGACTAATTTAGAGGTGTATTTTCTATTTCAGTTTTAAATCCCTATAGGTTTCCTGGGTTAACTAATTTTACCAGTCTGAATGGGTTGAGGGAACAGGTGCTTCCTTGCACAGTGCACTTAAATCAACTGCAGAAGAACATGCTTTGTGCTTATGACCTGCCTTGAGGTGATTGCTTTTGCAGCATCCTTTCTTACAGTCTTCTCTGCCTTACACTTGTATAGCTCCCTTTACTGCTATAAAGCTCAGGAAAAGAGCACACATTAGATGTTCTTACAGTCAACATATATGCATGTTTGGCAGCAATTGACTTCCAGTATCTGATTAATTGCAACACATATTGGTTAACTAAGGTAAATACATCTTATTTATGTTTTACTTATATAAAGTGGTGAGATTGAAATAGTGACATTCTAAAACATTTGTATTGTTTTGTAAAAAAAAAAATCTAAATTTTTCTGTGATATTTGTTAATTGAGGTCTGAAACATTAACTACTTATTTTGTCATTGTCATTTATAGCGGATAAATTCTATTATCATTGCTGCAAACTGATTTAGTTGTTTGGAATTTATAAAATAAACCAAAAATGTTAGGGTTCAATCAAAATCAAATGTCTGCAAAGAGCGAAAACAAAAAAATATATAATTTTGCAATGGTCAATCATTTTGACCTGTTTGCGAAATGAGTGGGGCTAATACAACTTGCAGACTGTTTTAACAACATGGCATGCTTAAAATGATAAACTTTTTGCACCTTTGTATTCCTCTATCAGAATCTTGCAAAGATCTAGTCAAGGTCGCAGAAAAGCCAACGTCTAGGCAGAAGCACAGGGCAGAAGCACAGGAACAACCCTCAACAGGGTGCCCACACAGAGGGGCACTTTTGAAACAACAATTAACCTAAAATGCATGGCATCATCTGTGCAAGTCATCAATCTCACAAACGTTATGCAAAGCTTGTTCTGTGGTGTGCCTAGTGGATAAGACTCTAGACAATAGACCAGCAGGTTTAGGGCTCAAACCCCACCTCTTCCAAGCTGCTAATGTTGGGTCATTGAGCAAGGCCCTTAACCCACAAGGTAGGTGGTTCACCTTCTAGCATGAACACCCTAAACATGTTATGTCAAAAACAATGCAATGGCTTATGGATAGAAAGGTGAATGTCCTTGAATGACCATGTCGGTGACCTGGCCAAAATAAAATCTGTGGACTGATTTGAGCAGCCTGTTGTCATTTGATAAAATATCACAGAACTCTGAGCAATGAGCAAATATTCCCCTGTATATGGGAGGAATGTATGCAAACACACTGATGGCTGTAAATAAAGGAAAGAAAATCAAATGAGATTATGATTTTCTATAGGCATTGTTGCTGGATTGAACTATGGTAACACCTGCTCTGAACACCTAACAAGTGCTAGTTCTCCTATGAAAAACTGAGCGCAGGGGCAAAGATAAATGTGCCATTTTTTATACATACGTAAACTTTAGAAGGAAATGAATACTCTTATACAGCATTTAACCTGGTTGTGGTGCTCTGCAGTTTGAGCAGTGGGATGGATGGATAGATGGATAGATGCTTTATTGATTATAAGGTAGTAAAGTAAGTACAGTGGAGTGTCAGAAATGACCAGAAGTGTAGCTGTTTATGGTGTACAGTAAAATGTATATACAGAGACCATAAGATTCAGTCCTCATAATTTCTTCTCCTCTATAACTGGCCCTGTTGGGAAGAGTTGTAAAGCCTAATGGCTCTTGGGATAGGATCGCCTGAACTTACCTGCCACTGAACTTACTACTATTGTCCACGATGATGGTGTGCAATGGATGTCCAACGTCATTCATAATGCACAGCAGTTTGTGCAGTGTCCTTCCCTCTGTCACCTTCAACACAGATTCCAGATCCACACCAACATCGCACCTCGTCTCTCTTTTTAATGTTTCCTCCCCAGCACACCACAGTATAAAAAAGACAGCTGGACACCACAGTCTGATAGAACATGTGCAGGAGCTTCCTACAGATGTTAAAAGACCCCAGTCTCTTCAGAGTAGAGCTGGCTCTACCCCTTCCTGTATAGGATATCTGAGTTGGCTGACCAGTCCAAACCATCATCCAGGTGCATATCTGAAGGTCTTAACTCTCTCTACTGCCACTCTGTCAATCCCCTTCTGGACCATCTTTTCCTTTTTGTATTTAGTTTATTTAAAGCAATTTTGGAACACATGCCAGCAATGAAAGTAGCAATACCTGTGAAACTAAAAGTGGTATTTTGTATAGCAAGTACAAAAAAGAAAAGTTCTGTAACTGAAGACTGACTTTTAGTTATATGTACTTATTTAAAGACCTTGTTTAGACATGATTTTCTTCTGTCACATCCGGCATTTACGCTAAGCACATTGTGCAGCCCATTCTTGATACTGAAGGAGTTATTTGTTTGTATATATTTTGTAAGTAATCAGATCCCAGATAACTTGTTAATGGTACATTAAAGCGTGCATAAATATGTTCACTTTTGTTCCCTGTGGAAATGCTGCTGTTTTTATTATTAAAATACTTATCATTACAAAGAAGACCATTCATAAAGATAGCAATTTAGAATGATTTGGACCTACTTTTATTAGTAATAATGGGCTCCAAATAACAAAAAAAATATATTAATCAAAGGGAAAAAGAAAGTAAAAACAATTGCAACCAAGACTGGCCTTAAATGTGCTTACATGAAAGTCCTATATAAAATAAAAAGCCAGTTGTTACTCACTTGAAGACCTGTTAAAGAAACTGGATTTAAATGTATCAAAGAAATTACTGGCTTGTATGCAAAACATTATGGTCGTTAATGTGTCCCATCTTTCCCAGTTCAGTTTTTTTGCCTGGGCATGAAATATAATGAGGTCAACAAGGTGGCAGTGAAGCATGACTACAAGCAGTAGGTCAAAGATTTACTCTGTGCAATGAATGTAATTTAGACTGCAGAAATGTGCACCTCTTCTATTTCTAATATTATTAATCAACTGAAAAACTGATGCTCGAGCATAAGGGGAGTCACAAGCAATGAGCTGTTACTGTGATGAAATTAAACTTAATCTGATATAAAACTTATTGAATTGTTTGCCTAATGCAGTTCTTGTAATATCATTTCAAATGTCCCGTATCATGTTTGTGAGTGTAGATGCATGAGTGTAAGTGCAGATATATTTAAGTTATTTGTGGTTTGCTGGGAGGCTGCATCATGAAACTGTCAGGATCCTTGATCATCAAACAAGATGAATTTAAACAGTTCCCATTTAAAGTGGACTAAAAATCTTTCTGCTATTTGCTAAGCTACTTGCTAAGTTACTACCAGGTTTCACATATATGCTTATTGTTTTGACTGCTGTATACATTTATACCATCTGTTTGCAATTGAAGCAAGATGTGAAGTGGTATTATTTACATCACTGTGGTTGGAAAAAAAAAATTGTAATAGGGATATGATGTACACTATTCTGAAGTGGTCGTTGATTAAAGTGGTTGTTGACTAAAACTTAACTCATTTAAATACTATTAACAGTCAAACTTTGTCTCTGGTATGGAGAGCCATGCTTAAGTAGTATATTCTGAGGTGTGTTCTCAGTGCAATTTGTATTATGATATATAAATTCATAGTATTGTTAAATATCCAGTACCCCTTCAGAGCTCCCTCTTAGCCACATTGGCAAAGAGGCATGCACTTACATGGTATTTTATTGAGTTTTGTAGCTCAGCTGCACTGAAGTTACAGATCTGCTAGTCCATAGCATTTGCAGAATATCGACTTGGCTGTTTATTCTATCAAGAGGATGTCAAACCTAAAGTACCTACAGAACTCCAGTTACTTAAGCTCCCTGTTATGTGTATGAAGTGACATTATTTTAAAGTGTTTAATTTAAAGCATGACAATTAGCACTACACAGTCCATATTTTTTTTTTTTTATTTTACCAGAATGGTTGAACTGTATGGAGTGTTTTTGACAGTGTGAGTATTAATTTGTTGGTAGAACTTTATATATTTGACATTATCATGCTCAAAGGAGCCTTTCACAAACTGATGCCAGCAAATTGAACACAATTCTCTACCATGCCATATGCTGTAGTGATTTCCATAGTATGTGTATGTTTGTTTGTTTATTTAATAGGATTACTTAACGTCACTATTGGCATTTTAGTGACACATGCAAGGTTTTTTTTTTTTATTCCCAAGGTTATCCCAAGACTAATCATTCTGTGTATATATGCACACTCAAATCAAAGCCGATTTAGATTAATCAGTTAACCTAAAATGGTTTTTTGACCGTGAGACAACCCAGGTTGCACATTGTATGTAATATAAAATGTGTTTCTGCATGTGTATTCGCAGTACATATTTAGTATTTTATATAAAATAACATTTAATGCTCTAGATTACTAATCAGGCGGCTGTAATTGTAACTGTTTAGCCTAATTGTACATGGCTTCATATATAAATTTGAACACCTAACAGCTGTACATTTACAGCTGTCATTCCAGGTGCCAAACGGTTAACTTGCTGTAGTAGCTATATGGTTAATTTTGCATTATTGACTAGACGGTTGATGGTTCAAGTCACATCATGCTTCCCCTTGAAAGCCCATGAGCAAGACCCTTAACCCATAATTGCTTGGATCGTGCCAAGCCACACTTATATTTGTGTATAATAATATCTGCTAAATACTGTGTGTAACCTACAACCCAAAATGAGGAAACTGAGATGGTATGGAAAATGTTTCTTAAATTTTCTTTGAATTATATTCAATTGCAGATGATACAGACCCAAGATATTTCATGTGTTGTCCAATTTCACATGTTATTAAACATCCATTCCTGCATTTCAGGCCTGCAACAAATTCCAAAAAGGTTGGGACAGGTGTAATATAAGGCCAGTGAGGAGGTAAAACAAATAAATACAATACATCAATAAATAACAGACAACAAACGTTGATTGTAATCATGATTTGATGCAAAAAGCAGTGTCAACAAAAATCTTTGGGCAATTGGGCAGAGGATCTCCAGTTTGTCAACAAATGCATAATAAAATGATAGAAACAATGAATATATAGTTTGTTATTGCATTTTCCATAATGTCCGAACTTATTTCTGATTTGAGGTTATAAATAAAATAATTTAAAGTGAATTGCAAATGAAATTTTAAAAATATTAGAAAATAAAAACAAATTTAAAATGTTAGTCTTACACTAAACTCAAACATTTATCGATTTCTGTAGTTCATAATGGCTAAAAGAAAAACAAAAAACTGAGAACATTGAGAACAGCTCTTTTTTATATTGCCATCATTTTAATTTCCAGTACCCACTGCAAGCATCATTGTGCTGTTCCTGTGCAGCAATCAATCCTACATCCTCACACTGCACTATGAATATTCACAGTACAATAGTTAACCAGTAATCTGATCATGAACAGAACGCATTGAATCTTCCTATTCGTTGAAATGCTTGCTGTGGTAACTGAGCTATGTGTGCGCACACAGGTTGAGATGTTCATATTTCCTAAAGGATGGTTTCATTGTTTTTTAGCCAAGATATTGTTCAGCTTCATTCATGCTCCCAGAGCGCTTTTCACATGCACAAATATTGTCAAGTCATATAGCTTCCCCACACAGTTGCCATGGAGATGCTTGAAGTGGAGATAGAGATGCCATGCTTTCTTTGCAGCTGTGTCGTGCACCTACAAAGGCAATGTTAGCAAACCAGGCTTGCATGAAGGTCACCATTAACCAGTGCAGTGTTATCTTTTGAGAGAATGTGGGTAGCAGAAGATAGTGTTCAATAGTCAAGATTTATAGAATATTCAGATATTATTTAAATCCACTCAAAATAAATTTTATACACAAATGAGATACAGTTGGGAAATGGCGTTTGACTGAGTGTATACCATTTTCATATACACAAATCAGCAAAACATTAAAGGTTTTAGCACATCTTAGGCTTCCCCTTGCTGCTACCTCTCCAAAAACTATTACTAGACTATTGCTGGTCAAGCTTCTTTTTTTCAGTATAACTGTCAACTTGGTATCCTAATAAAGATGCCAGATGCTGCTGTTCCTCCAGTTTAAGGGGATAGTGTAAGCTATGGAAGCATCTTTCAGTGTTTTTAATACTGCTTACACATTTCTGTATTTTCTAAAAAAAAAAAAAGTCTGAGAAATAATTATATATGGTCATATACATTAACATACTATTCTAAAACAAAATTGTATACTGTGAAACAATAGAATATCTAATCTAAGGGTGGTCTAAGACTTTTGGATAGTACTGCTAGACGACTGTCACCCAAGCGCCTGGATTAGATTTTAGATTCAGAATATAAATGTTCATCCTCCATTATGACTTCGAGCAGGGAAGAGCAAAATCATTCATTAAAGAAGATGAAGGAAACTGTGACTTTCTGTGGTGATTCAGTGTGGAAGACGATTCTTTAAATAATCTGATTTATCATCCAGCCCTTGAATTGTGTAGAATGTTATAAAGACCATCTCTCACAGGATGTTCTTTTTCTGGTATCTTAATGACAAGCATAGTTAATTGAGTTTAAATGACTGGTTGGTTAATTTCTATAGCTTCACACCACATGATCTGAAACAGGAAGCAGGAAAAATAGTAGAAAACAGGTATTTGATATTATGCAAGAAAAATGTAAGGTGGATGTAATCTATTCCTTGTCCACACTAAAATAAAAATCTGCAGGGTGTATTATTGAATATATTGTGGGTAATTAAGTGATTAAGCTTGAAGGTCTGTGTCCATTTTCTTTTGTTTTGTTAGCAACAAATCTCAAATGGCAGTGTCAACATATTATTCCATTACACCACTGCATGTCTATTTGCATCACTATCCCATTTGAATCGAGCATTCATAACATCCAAACCCAATTGATTATCGTGGGAATGGCTATTGGCCTCGACAGCTGGTGCAAAAAAGACAAAATATTCAGTGCTGTTCACAATTATTCTGAGCAATAGAGACTTCAATGGGTCTAAAATAATATGCCCTTCTTCTGGAGCATGTCTGAGAGTCCTTTTTCCTCTTTACCTATCGCTTTTCTCTTTGTTAACTAGGTTCACACTCAGTGGCAGATTGCTACTGAACAGAAGAACAATATTTAGAATGTCATGTTGGTTTAACAATGTTAAGAGTAAGTATTCTAATAGATAACGTTGGCAGGTTATCATTAACGTGGGTTAATGGTGTAAAATTCTTTCTCATTAAATATAATTTGGAGATCTTTTTTTCACAGCTTTTATACTTTTTTTAATATATTTATGTACAGTGGAACTTCAGAAGGTTCGTCACATAAACAATTCAGGCAATGCATTACATTTTGTTTAGTTGTTTGTATTTGCTGCACCCCCAAATATGGGCAACACTCAATGGTCCGATCTTCCAACCAGGATGCACACCATCCAGTCCGGTCAGTGGTGATGTTCCAGTACGATATCCCAATCACCATAAAAAATAAAAGAACTAGGGTGCAGTCATGAGCATATTTTGTATATTTCATTGTGTTTTTTATTATTATATGATGTATATGCACATTCAGCCTACAATTTTAGACACCCCTTCAGTCTGTGCCACTGTCCCAGTGATGAAACGTGCTCAAACTGCATTCGCCTCAAATTAACTTTAAAGTTTCACTTTGTTTTTCACTTATTTTTTGTCTTTATATTTCAATAATTTTTCACATTTATCGATTATTGTAGTATTACATTCCTTTGCTTCAATCAAGCTTTTAATCATTAATTACATGCAAATATAACCATTAAACATTCATTTGGCACTCAGGAATGGATTAATTCTATTTCCATTACTACTTATGGGGAAATTTGATTCCACCTTCTAGAACCTATTATGTTCACATTCTGATGTTCCACTGCAATTTTTTACATTAATAATTGAATTAGTGCAATCATGACATTGTTCAGCTACTAGCAATGCAAAGAAGGCATACAATCATTTTGTAATAGGACTCCAGGGCATGGTGTGTGTTGCAAAAGTCCTTAATCCTGTGGATGTGAGATATGCTGTTATCTCTTCTTTCACAATCTCTTTTGATTTTATGGATCCCAAAGCTGAAAATCCACTCTTGCTCTCAAGCGTGTGGCTGCAAACCTCAAGACCTTCTATGCAAGTTCATTATACACAGCTAAAATCTGCTTATTTTATTTATTTCTGTTTCCTCAATAATTTCTGGCTTCTGTGTGCATGCTCAATTTTTAGCCAAAGTTGATGCAAGAGTTTTTATAAATATGGTTCCTGATCAGTTGATTAGTCAAGCTTATTAAGCAGGAAAACATTGCAGTTATGCAATGACTCGCAAGTGCTGTAGCTTCACTCTGTATACATAGACTTTAACAAGTCCACTGTATTGATATTAGGGCACTTTGTATAATGCTTTTTTAAAGTTTCATGATCAGAGTTACATTGTGCATTGCAACTTTAAATCTACTAAAATATTAGAGATTTAGTGCACTGATGAGAAACAAAACAAAAAACAGCAAGACACCGGACAGCTGTACAAACGCAACAATTGGTCTGCATCCTGTTTCTCTTGCCATAGTCCTTTTAAATATATTATTTTTACATTCCACTCTCTTTGTGTAAATTACACTGTTTTCCAGACAGTACCTTAGTTCTGTCTGTTCATATGGCAATGTTAGTTTCCCATCCAATATTTCAGAGATTTATGCCAGTATGGTTTTCTGTGGCACACTAAAGCCAGCAAAATACCTAATGTTTACGTTCCCTAAATGTACAAAATAAAAAAAAAACTTAGTTGGCATTCATTTCCCAAAGGAGCCTGTCATGTATATTCTAGTTCCCAGTCTATGTAGTAAGCTGTGCCTCGATGGTAAATGGCATTGCTTGTAACATATGTAGGTTATGCCCTTATCCACATCGACTTGCAATTAAGCTGAGCCGTTGAGTCTTGTGGGTGGCTTTTAACATTTTCCAGTGCTCCGCTAACATACATAAAATGCCTTCAGGGCACTTTCAGAAATAGTTGCTGTTCAACTCCTCTTCTGTTGCTGTTTTAAACTATGCAACCTTGCCTCAAAGCAGTTAAAGTTTTGGTGCCAGGTTGGTATGTTTTGGTTCCAAATAACTTCAAGAAGGCTTCATACTTTCATTAGAGATATCATACTTTAAAACAAATCAAACTGGTCTCAAACAGTTTGGAAAATCTTACACAGATGGAGTCTGAACTGGGAATTAAACCAAGGTTTTTAGGAGCTGTGAGACGCTATACATTCACTGCCAAATCAGCCTGGCCGAAATTTGACCAAGATCTCACTGCCAACACTTGTATGCAAGTAATTTATGTAAAATTCAGCAATTTGAGTGATATCTAGTTATGCACCATTTAACATCCATCCAATCAACATCTGTTTGCTTTAATGTCTGTGGTCTTAAAATTTGTAGTTATTTAATTCAGTTTAAGGATGACCGATGACGATGACATGGTAACATGGTAGCTGTGTGGATTTGCTTTATATAAAAAAAAATACAATTATTAGTTGATATTAAACAATACACTTTTTTTATTTTTAATTTGTCTTAACATCATTATTTTGCCTTGACCGTATAAGTTTTCTCTATGTAATTTGCATTCACCCAATTTCCATATACATATATACATATACATGAATGTAGTTGTATTGTACAGGTGCAACCTGATATATAATGGAAATGTGTTCTGAGAAGTTAATCATAAGTTAAATGTTTCCTAAACTGATGAGATTAATGTAGTTAATGCTGTATCGTAGTGGAGCAGGACATGGAACTAGACATGAACACTTACTTGAACCTACAGTTGGCAAAAATCATTAGTTTTTTTTATAATGTACTGGTACACATTGTACTGTACATGTACTGGTACAAACTGTAACACAGTGGAGTGGACAGTCACCTGTCCAACTGGCTTCTGGACTACCTCACCAACCGACCACAGTATGTGAGGACAAGGGACTGTGTGTCTGACATGGTGGTCAGCAACACAGGAGCACCTCAGGGAACGGTACTGGCACCATTCCTCTTCACCCTGTACACTGCTGACTTCATGTACAGCTCACCGAACTGTTACCTTCAGAAGTTCTCTGATGACTCAGCGATTGTAGGCCTCATAAATAATGAGGAGGACAGCGAGTACAGAGAACTGATTAAGGTTTTTGTGGACTGGTGTCTGCAGAACCACCTCCAGATTAATGCGGGGAAGACCAAAGAACTGGTGGTGGATTTCCGCAGGTGCAAGCATCCCCCACCATCAGTGAACATTCAGGGTATGGACATCGAGAGAGTGGACTCTTATAAGTACCTGGGTGTTCACCTTAACAACAAGCTGGACTGGTCAGTTAACACCACTGCACTCTACAAAAAAGGCCAGAGCAGACTCTACCTACTGAGGAGACTAAGGTCATTTGGAGTACAGGGGAAACTCCTGAGGAC
>JAUZSU010016304.1:0-10937 GCA_034780255.1 Parotocinclus maculicauda
CTCTAAAGTGGCCCTTAGTGTGTGACTGTGTGCGTGTGCCCTACGATGGATTGGCGTCCCGTCTAGGGTTGTTCCTGGCCTTGCGCCCAGAGTTGCCGGGGTGGCACCGGCTGGCCCACGACCTCGTGTGGATTAAATGGGAGATAATGGATGGGTATTGTCGTGTTCCCGTTGCAAGGGTGACGAATTGTAAATTAGACCATCGTAAAACGGGGACTGATTTTATCAGTAGTCAGTTTTTTTATTAGGTCATGGATTATAAAACCACTCATAAAATCACTCTGTAATTTGATCCATGGAAGAGAAAAACATGAAACATCTGAGCCTCCTTTCTTGGTGTATTGAGAGAAGCTTTCCACGACTGACCTCACTCACTCGTGCGTACCATGTGCTGTGATTCCACTTCTTCAGTAGTGGGTGTTTGACCACATAGGACTAATCGGCGGATTTTGTCCTTCCAAAGCAGAGTTCATTCCAGGACCTTGGCTTACAGTCATATATTTCTAACTAAAGAATGTCTTGGGGCAGGAAGAGACTAAAAATCTACGTACATTTACATTTGTCATATAGCAGATGCTTTTCCAGAGTGACTTGGATCTTCCAATTCCAGCAATTTTGGGGTTAAGGGCCTTTTTCAAAGACCCAACTTTGCTGAGGTGGAACGTGAACATTGGACCTTTTGATCTGTGGTCCAGTACCCCTGTAGCCAAGAGGAGATGGCTTGGTCTGGTTTGAGAACTCGTGGTACTCCTTTACAGTGACCGGCTGCAACACGTATAAAAGCAGTGGTAACTTTGATTCTACTGGCCTAATCGAAATGTGTTGAGTCATATAGCATAGCCTTAATAGCTGGTTCCTAACCACATTTTATTTAAAATTAGTGCACCGCCGGTGGTGTTGGTACTATTTTCGACAGGCTGCAGACTGTGCCTGTAAGACAGGAATCCTTGGGAGTTTAAAAGCCATGAATGCCCCAAGCTTTCTGAAGGACTTGTAATGAAGGTGTGCCTTGCTCTTTCTCCTGTGTTGGTGGTGAGGTACTCTGTAGCCCAGAGGTCGATTGTGGGTGGTACCAATAAGTCACTGTGACAGCAGTGTGGCAGAAACAGCTGTGTTTGGTCATGAGCGAGATGAGACCCTCGCAAACGTCGCCACGTGCTGCAACCTGATTGTGCAGCTCCTCGCTCGGCAAGCGATTGTAACTCTGTCAGAGCCCTGTAGGTTTTGCTGGCAGCTCCAGGGGCATCTGTTTAGCATCTCGAGCACCTCGACACACACTTCTGATTTGTATTCCAGACACCTCTTGGATCCTAGAGAAATGTTTGGCAGTAAAACAAAACCCATGTATTTGTGAATCCATGGAATCTGGTGGATTTGCACCGGTACAATGCGATATATTCGGAGTGTTAGGATGACCGACAATCTTCATAACGACAATCTCAGACAGATCTACCTCCCAAAAGGTCCTGTGATGGGATATACCGTTCCTACCCAGACCTGCGTTCCTGATCCTTGAGTTCAATTCAATTCAATTCAATTCAATTTTATTTATATAGCGTGTTTTACAACGTAGCATTGTCTGAAAGCAGCTTCACAATATTACACTGTCTTAAAAGGTTGAGCAAGCCCAGGGCGACAGTGGCAAGGAAAAACTCCCTAAAATGGTAGGAAGAAACCTTGGGAGGACCAAGACTCAACAGGGGACCCGACCTCCATGGGTGGCCTAGATGTTAATTAAATAAATACTTAAAAGTATATTAAATTATAGCAAAATTAGGTTAATAAATAAATAACAAATTAGTAATAAAATTAAAATTAGTAATAGAATAATAATAATAGTAATGAAAGATGAAATCTAGGAGCACTGACCCGCATCCTCACTGAATGTAAACGAGGCATTGCCCAGAAACACAGTGGAGGCATCATTAGGGCCGTCAATGATGACTTTTGCCACGTTGATGTTACCCATGCGGGCATTATCAGAGGCGTCCGAGAGAACCAGCTCAAACTCCTCAGCTGGCTCGTACTCGCTGTCGTCAATCAAGGTGACGTCACAGGTGGACATGCTGACTCCCGGACCGAACACCACACGGTTCTCTGAGCCCATTCCACGGCTCTTATAGTCAGATCCTGACTCCAAAGCGTGAAGGCTGCTGCCCTGTGCCGACCTGGGGACGGTGTAGCAAAGGGCTGATACAGTGCTGCTACTGTCACCTGAGACACAGAGACGGATATTCAGCATTGAGGTTTGGATCAGCCGACCGCAACAAACGTATCGTGAAGAAACCCGAGCGTCCCACCTTTCCTCTCGATAGGAACAAAGATGAATCCGTTGCTCTCGTTGACGTGGTAGGTCTTTTTGTCGAACTGCAGCGTGGGCTCGTCCTCTGTGTCATTGATGTTGACCTTGGCACGGGTGGTCTGACCCAGCAAAGCGTACACAGGCATGCTCAGCTCCACAGTAAAGCTCTCGATGTTCTCGAACACCTGGTCATCATTAATTGCGATGGTGCATGTTTTGGTGTCCTCTCGCTCGTCGAACTGAACCTGCAGAATTTAGAAATAAATATATTTTTGTTTTAAGCTTTAGAGTTTACATGATGAGATAACAAGCTGAGAAAGAGAGTATAAGACAGAAAGTACTGGTATACTCTAGTACTAGTATATTTTATTTAGATATATTGTCGTACATGCTACAGCTTTATATTCTCTATTTATTATACTAATATTGCATTCCATTCGATTTAGCAGTCTGTATATGATTCTATTATTTTTTAATTACTTTCTCTTCAAATATGTTCTCGCTTTACTTTTTATTTAGCTTTTATTTATTTAAACAATTACAACAGATTTATTCATTTGGTAACATCTTGGCGGTTGGGTCTTTTTTTGAGTCTTTGTCCTGAGAACGTATAACATTTATGGAGTTTTTCCCTGCCACTGCCACTCTAGGCTTGCTCGGTTAGGGCTGTGGGCATAGATAATTTTAAAGCTGCTTTGAGACAATGCTACACTGTAAAAAGCGATATGGAAATAAATCTGACTTTTGATTTTGACAGGTTTCAAGACCCAGTAGTACCAAGTTGCCACTGTTGGGCCCCAAGTTAACAAACATTTACATAGAAATAATGTGCAACGTTTAAATGCAAATACTTTACTATACTGTAATATAAGAGCCTTGAGTATCCACAGATCCACAAATCATAACGACAATAACATGGATACTACTGTAGAACAGAATCTTGGACAATAGCCATATATATATATACTGCTCAAAAAAATGAAAATTTGAGCAGTATATATATATATATATATACAGTATATTTAAGCACAGGAAGCAATGTTCTCTAACAGTACCTGTCCTGCATGCTCTACATAGTCGTGTTTGCCAGGCTGAGAGCCGGCAGTGGAGGTGGACGTGGCAGAGCCCTGCTCAGTGCGGCACAGCACGATGGCATACTGGTTCAGATTGCCTGTCCTCTTCACCGTCACGGCCACCATTCCTGCTTTCTCACTCACATTATAGCTGTAAATACCGAAATCAGAATCTGTATTACTAAAAGGTAAATCTTGTTTTTTTTTAAATAGCTGCTTCAGACAAAACATGCCATGTTGGTTTATAGAAAGTTCTAAACACACAGTGCTCGAGGTAAAAAGCTATGTAAATACAGCATCCAGTAATTTATAAAACAGACACATTAGTAGACAAAGCTGAAGTACCTGCTATATTCAAAGCTGATGAGGGACCACTGAATGTGGAACACATTTTCATTGACGATATTGGGCTTGCTGTCTTTCACCAGGAACTTGAAGTTGTCTGAGGTCTCCTGGACGCTGCCCTCGTTCAAAACGTAGCGGATCAGACCCAAGTTGATGTCCGCTATGTAAGAAATATTCAGATTCACAATCATGCAACACCATTAAGAATAAAGTATTATGTTATATGGTCTGTTAGACTGCTACTGAGACTAAATAGGTAGCATTAAATTAAATTTGGTACAGGTATGAGCCATTTAATGTCCATCTGACCAATGTAAAAATACTCAGTGGTCGACAGTATGGGTTTTAGACCAATGATGATATTTAACTAGCAGGGCGATGGCCTATATATAGTGCCGATATATTTACCAATAAGCTGCTTTGCAACTGATAAAATTATTAATAAATCACAAAATCACTGAACTTAAATTAAAACATTAAGCTAGAAATGCATCTTTGTTTGCACTCTGTGTTTTTATGAGTAAAAAGGCTTTATTGCCCTTAACAAAAACATTTATTACCATATAACAGCATCTTATTAGAAAACGAAAATGTGTAAACACTTGACTTGCAAAGAAATAAACAATGTTAGAGTAGCCCCAGTCCCTGTCCCAGTTAATAGCAGCAAGATCTAATGCTGAAATCAACGTTTCAATCTTCTCATAAATGGCCACGCCCTTAATGAATGTTCTCTGAGCGTCTCTTTGTGCTTGGTCACTCAGTAGTCCCAGTTTATTTAGAGCTGCAAGTTGTAATGCAGGAAAAAAAATGCGTTTACTCCATTATTTTTGAATATTGGCCTTGTGAGCACAGATATCGACCGCTGATCTCAAAATGGTATTATTTGGCCTATCACTAATAATAATAATAATAATAATAATAATAATAACAATAATTCCCCCTGAATATGAGGAATGAGAATTAAGCCTACATAAAAAGTGATTTTTGCTTTTAAACTATGATCAATTTTGAAAAAATCCAAGTAGCACCTTGTGTGAAGGAGGTGATGGGGCTTCCTGGCTTGAGCTTGCTCTCCACGTAGCCATGTTTGGGTTTGACCGTAATCTCGTAAGTCAGCTGACCATCATCCGTGTCTGGATCGATGGTGAAGAGGTCTTTCTTGGAGATCAAATTTGTTGCCTGGAACCCATTTACAATAAAATCAGGTTTATTCACTATATGAGTTCCAAAATAATAATAAAAAAAAGAATTGCATTTTACTGTTTGTAATCCGATATGACCAAGTTAAGACTGATTAGGGCTGTTCAGGGATGGCATGCCATTAAACGGAATTTCTGTTCATAGTTTACCCTGTTGTCCATATACTCCAGCCACTGCAGCCCCAGATTAGTGACGATGCGAGGAGTTCCATCGTCAACAGGCAGGATGTCGATCTTGAACTTCTGAGGTGCAGCAGTTACCACCTGGATCAGAAAACCACTTTGTATTCACACGGCATTTGGAGTAGTAAGTGAAACAAAGCTTTTATACACCAAAATCCTTCACAGCATATAAATAGCTTACAGATGCTTCAAAGGTTCTGGCTTTACATGGTCTAAGTGATAGTTCCACGGATTAAACTGTCATTCTGCCAGTCTAATGCCTAAGCATCTGCTGAGGAATGGACGTGAAGTGACTGAAAGTGTCAGAGATGGAGAGAGATGGAGAGAGATCCTGCACACACTTTCTTGAAAAAGCCTTACAGATTATGTGCTGTTAAACCTGTTACTTTCAACTACAGCCTTGAATTTCTTCAGCTAATTCTTATACACTATAAGTACATTGGCTGTTTTGCATTGAGAAAAGCTGATTTAGGACTTGCTGCCCATCCAAGGTCTTCTGCTTCAGTTCTCCTCATGGGCCCCAAGTGACTCTGACCAATAAAAGTGGGGATAAAATGTAAAAAAATAATGTAGATTATAGTAACGGGAGTTTATTCACAGATCCTCTTGCATTTTCTGAGGTTTTACATCATAAACTTTAGAACAGTGGTGGCGGAACTTGAGCCCACAAATGAATATCTTTTGCTTCCAAACTGGAATTTATTTCAAATATTGTAATTCATACCAGACTGCAACTTCTTATTGGGCAAAAACAATATGTACGTATGTCAAAACATTTCACTGTGTTAACAGCATTCATTCGCAATATCTCCAGGCCCCCCCTTAGGGGGTGCGCCCCAACTTTGGGAACCACCGCTCCATAAGAAGTAGCTTAGGAAGTGACTCATGTTCTAGACTTTTGAAACTGAGGAGATGCTGGTTGGGCAGACTGCTGAGATGAATTTATCTTTTTTTAATCGATTTATTCTAATTCCATTCATTCCAATAGACCAACCCATTCACTTTTGCGAACTACATTTGCATTCCAGAAGAACCTTATAGCACAGACCTCTTTCCCTCCTTCGTCGGTAATGAAGAACATGTTGGTTCCATCACTGACAGTAAAGGAGAACCGGTCTTTAAGGGAATTGCTGCCGTCGTGGTTGTAGCTGATGCGGTTCTGATAGATGTCGTCCATGGTGAAGGTGTTGGTCTGTCGATAGTGCTGCCCATTACTGGTGCGCTCAATGGTGCCATGACGAGGAGCCTGGACGATGGTAAACGTGATCACGTCCTCCTGAAAGAGAGAAGTGGAAATGGAGTTCCACAAGATGGACTAAATTTCGAAGTAGACATATCACTTGTGATCTTATATGGTGTGTTTATTGTAGCTATTTTTATTCCATTGAGCACTCCAGTGAGTGCTTTTTCATATCAAAGACTTAATGAACAAGTTATTACTCAATACTGTGGCAGATGAAGGGCAAAGGAATGAGAAACAAATTCTTTAAAACAAAAAAAAAACCTGTATGGCACATAGTATGAATCAGGAGAATTAACAATTCACAGTTAAAGCCTTTTTTATTTATAGGGGCTGTTACTGGTTTAATTACATCTTCTAATCCAAGGTTTTTAAACTTGTGGTCCACTTATTTCCAAGGTTCTGGAGGTTCCATAATCTTAGTCACTAAAATGTAGTTTACGAACGTTACATTCTTATGTGCACAATGGAGTGGTCTGTGGCTTTCCCTAAATTTACAAAGAAACTTGTGTAAAATTAGGGGATATTTCATTATGGCATATTTCATTTTGAAATATCTCCTCATTTTTGTGAGCAATATATTTTTGTCCCTTAGGATAACAAACCCCCAAGCTACCAACGAAAGCTGTGTGTGAATCCCACCCAATTATCCACTTACCACCATTACCGAGTGTTTTAAATGCTTTGTTAATCAACAGTAAATCCCTAGAAGTGACTAATATTATTGTCCAAAATTTGTTGGAACATTTTGGAAGAATTGTCTGAAGAATCTCTGTCCTGAATTCATGCAACGTTCAACAACAGCTGTAGCACGAGCTTGAAAAGGGCATTCTCATTAAAACTCATAATGTCAGAAACTCAATATGGCAGAATGGGAAAGAGTAGAAGTTTCAGATTAAGAGAAATGCACACTCTGGCCTTTTGATGGCGACAGAGGGTTTGAAACGGCTCCTGATTTAAAAAAAAAAAAACTCTGCAAAATGTCTTTCATCCAATTTTCTCTCTGAGTGTGCAAAAGATTCAATAAGTACAATCAATAAGAATAAGAAAACAATTTCAGCAGGGTGCGAGCACAAGCGTTTGGACGCTAATAGGTACAGAACAATACATGAACCTGCTATTAGAGATAATGAAAGATCTTATTACGGCCTGCAATCTCTATAATTTCACCCTGATTTTACACCACCTCTATTTGCTTACCTCCGTGTCAGCATCGATGGCCTTCAGCTCAAACTCAGTAATGGTCTTCCTCACTCCTTCCTGCACCCTCAAACCTGACATGTGCAGCACAGGCAGAGAGTCGTCCACTGGTCGGATGGTGATGTAGAACGTCTGTGAGATCTACAACACACACAAGTTTGTATCACTGTCATTGTGGGGACCTTCTACTCACATACTGATCACTGCTGTCAATTAAACCTACCCCTAACCTTAACCCCAGTAACCTACAGCAAATCTTTTCACTTTGATTTTCAAAATAACGTTAAGGTATTTATCCATCCATCCATAATCTTCTGCTTAATCCACACAGGGCCCACTTGGCAACTCTGGGCACATTAGGGTATTTGTAAAGCCAATTTGTCCAAGCCATGTCCATATTAATACGAAACTAGAAACAATGGAGGCCTGATTTGACAGCAATAAGTCAGAGATTTGTTTTTTTTTTGACTTCTTCTGAAGGACGATAATCAAATAGATTAACTGTTATCTTTATTTACTGACTTGCAAGTGAAAAATTTAAGACCAACAAAAAAGCCACCTTAACAAATGAGCGAATGCCAGAAAATGAGACTCGAATTAAACTCGAATTCTTTTCTATTTAATTTGTCTCGTTTGTGATTGTGTGCTGCTCTAATGTTTTCCGTGAAGTGCCGTCTTTGTACGAGGAGGCCAGTTTTCCACTTGGGCAGTCCCAATTGATTGCTTCTGAAGCATTGTGTGATAGCTTCAATAGCTGCTACGTTAATCTCCTTCGAACGCTTGTGTGTGTTTCTTCAAGCAAATCTGGAGCTCATTAGTCTGTGTTTGTGCGTACCTCATTAGCCCCATCCGACACAGTGAAAGAGAAGTCGTCGGCGTGTTTCTCTTCTTCGCTGGTGTGAACGTACTGCACGTTGCGTGAAGCCAGGTCGGCCTGAGTGAATGTGCTGATGCGCTGGCCTGAGACACAAACAGTGATCCAATAAAATTATTAACCTACTAACTCATATTACATCACCACATGTGTGCGGTGTGTAGCCGCAGGTACAGAAAGTTTTATTAAATACATGCGGCATCAGCGTGAGCAGACTGAATATTGAGCAACATTGAGTTTGGCTGGTCCTGCACTGTTTATATCTAGATCATGAGTTTATATCTAGATCATGAGCTACAGGGTGACCTGCGCGTGCTGAATGTGCGCACAGCAGAACGTGAATCACAGGAATATCTGAACCCAGGAATTAGAACTATGTAGCACACAAGCTATATTTTTAAATTAATATTAACATTATAGTTTGTCTAGGAAACCACCAACAGGAAAATACAGACTAAGCTCTCAATAATACACTTTATGGTCTGGCTTTGAGATTTAAAGGAAATTCGGATAAGTCCCAAGTCCATTCATATTACAATGATTTACTCCAGGCTGAATCAGACACTTTAAGCACAACACAGGGCATGCTATGATGCAACTACATGCTTCATAATCCTTGGCCAAAAAAAAAAAGCAAAAAGAATTAAGATAAGACAGAGCGTCATTGGATGAAACTGTTGAACCTAGTGAACGTTGCTCTTGAATACACTACTGGGCAATGAATATTGCTAACATTATTCATCACTGTTATTGTTTGTTTGTTTGTTTGTTTATTTGGCTTCTTTAACTTCTTTTTGCTATTAGCATCATTGGCCAATTAAAAATTATATCCAATTACAAGTTCATCTCAAGCCTAGTCATATATACACACACACACACTAAAGTCAATGCCAATTTAGAGTAATCAATTAACCTAACATGCATGTCCTTGGACTGTGGGAGGAAACCGGAGTACCCAGAGTAAACCCACGCAGACATGGGGAGGACATGCAGACTCTACACAGAAGAGGCTGCTCCACCCTGGATTTGGACCCGGGACCTTCTTGCTGTGAGGCAGCGGTGCTACCCACCGAGCCACCGTGCTGCCCCTCACTGTTATTGTAATGACTCTTATTTTGACATCCAAATAAATGACATGGTGTAGGAATAAGTTGGATAAGATTGAAAGGTTGGTGCATTAGCGCTCTTCTGATGTACTGCCAGGGAGTTTGTAATCAGTAAAGTAAAGCCTGATCCTCTTTTGAGCAAATCAGTGGCAACAGTGGAAAAGAAAATCTCCCTCAGATGACAGGAAGAAACCTTGAGAGAAACCAAACAGAAAATGGATCCCACCCATCCAGCTCTGGTCAATATAGGATAGATAAATACCATTATTTCATTTTATGGCATTATTTTCATAACCACTTAATCCAATTCAGAGTTATGGGGAGCCGAGGTCCACAGGGGCTGAGTGCGGAATAACATGGGTGGTTGATTTGTGAAAACAGAGAACTGCCTCAAACTCATGTACAGGTCTAAGGTGGTCACGTTGTAGCATATCTTACGTCCTGCCCGAGTGGTCCTTGTGTATTTAAATAAATAAATACTGAAAACACCACTAAGGGATGAAACAGAACAGTGTATGTTGGTGTGTACCTGGATTAGTGCTTAGTTCTAGATGCCCCAGCTGCGTCTGTTTGGTGATGCGGTACACCAGCTCTCCAGGCTGGCTGTCCTGGTCTGTGGAGGAGAGCTGCAGAGTAGTGATCTTCTTCACCGTGTTCTCATCAAGCACCAAACCCTTGTTCGCCACTACTGACGGAGGCAATCTGTCCTCTGTGTGGATTAAAGGAATAACAGAATTCAGCATTCCGTTCATTCCCAGATCCAGTGCTGTTATTTGTTTTAGAATAGCATCATACCGAGTACAGTTATGAAGAAGGACTCATCGATCAGTTTGTTCCCCTCTGGATCCCCCAGGTTGAACTTAAACGAGAAGCTGCCCCCACCGTGTGCTTTATCATGGACGTACTCCACCAAGCCTGTTGTGAAAACGAATAAACGTGTTACGTGGTTACGCTCACAGTACTTCGGATTCCCACTGGGCCGTATAACCCATGGTGACAAACCTTTATTGATGTCATCCTGGATAAAGCTCTTGACTGGACCTTTGGCAGAGATCTGGACTTTGGTCCTGCCCTTGTGAAGCAGCAGTGAGCCAACACTTGGGTTTGTGGTCACGGTAAACTTGAGTTTTAGGTCATCTGAGTCGATATCAGTAGCTTTCAGGTGATTCTCTGTGATCTTTGATGAGTAGCCTGGTGGGGGAATATAAATATAACAGAGTTTCTCATTTATTGCCGTACAGTTTGTTCAAAGCACAGCCCTGCTCTACGACACCCATTAGGGATGGGCATTGAGAAAGCAAGGAGAAGTACCTTGTAAATATATATATATATATATATATATACAGTCGATTCCGGTTAATAGGACCACCGGTTAATGGAACCAGCCACTTATTCGGACCGGATAAATCCTATTG
>JAUZSU010016315.1:0-10937 GCA_034780255.1 Parotocinclus maculicauda
TCTCTCTCTGTCTGTCTCTGTCTCTCTCTCTCTGTCTTTTTCTCTCTCTGTTTGTCTCTCTCTGTCTCTTTCTCTCTCTGTCTGTCTCTCTCTGTCTGTCTGTCTCTCTCTGTCTCTGTCTCTCTCTCTCTCTGTGTCTCTGTGTCTGTATGTGTCTCTGTCTTTTTCTCTGTCTCTCTGTCTTTGTCTCTCTGTCTCTCCCTCTCTCTCCCTCTCTCTCCCTCTCTGTCTCTCTCTCGCTCTCTCGCTCTCTGTCTCTCTCTGTCTGTCTGTCTGTCTCTCTCTCCGTGTCTGTCTCTGTCTCTCTGTCTGTCTGTGTCTCTGTCTTTTTCTCTGTCTCTCTCTTTCTCTCTCTCTCTTGTTTTTTCTCACTCCGTTATCCAGCACTCTTCACTACCAGTCTCTTTATTTATTGATTTATCACTCGAGAGAGTGAGACAGTTCTTATCGGTTTCCCATCGTCTGAATCACGCTGAAATATCGTTGTTGAATGTAGAGTATTGTACACACACACACACACACACACACACACACACACGATACACAGTCAATAATCGACGCGCTGTACGTACGTTGGATCAGAAATAATTTGGTGACGTGCTCCAGCGCTCTGAATTCGTGATTAGTATTGATGAATTCGAAAATACTTCCTCCTCTTCACACCTGTGACTCACGACTAACTTAAGCATTAGCGTTCTCCCACTCGTACCGTGTTTTGTGTGTGTGTGTGTGTGTGTGTGTGTGTGTGGGGAAAAACAATTAGAAAAAGTAATTTGGCTCGGTACATCGACGAATAGCAATTATCATTGTTAGCATGTAGACAAAGAAAAAACACAGCTGCGACCCAGGTTCGTACAAAATTGCACCTCGCAGCTTAACCCTACGCTCGGCTCTAGGTACGAACGCCGCGCTCGTCACTGCACGGATCTTTGTGAAACTTCACGGGGCTGTGCACTCGCGTCCCGAAACGTGCTCGTAACGAATAAGTGAGTCGATGGTTTTTAGGTTTTTTAAATAAGGAACGAAGCGTGCCGCTTTAATTAGCCCCGAGAAGTAAATGCGTTACCGCGGGAACAGCGATCGCGGGCTAAGAGGTTATTGGGAGTGGGCGTGATGATCTGTTTTTTATCTCGTCGTCACCAGAATCTCTACCCAGGATAAACATGATGTTCCCTAAAAACTGGTCTTTCCTCACAAAGGGGGCGCATCGTCGCCCATGGCCGAGCTGTAGATCCAGCCGAGATGCCCCAGCGTCGCCCGTGGCTGCGTTTTAGAGCATGCCGCCCTGGCACACACTGGCAGCTTGGGTGGGGTTTGGAAAAGTTTGATCTGTAAGCACAATAAGGCTCGGCTCGGCGGGCGGGCGGGCGGGCGGGAGGGGCGGAGTCGGCGATCCCCGCGATCGCACTGGGCGTACGCAGCGCTGTGGTCTTGTCTGTCTGGCTGTGCCCTGACAGATAATAATTAGCTTCGACAAATACCCGTGACCCTGCGAGAGCCGGGGAAACAGATGCGAGGCACGGGGGAGGCAGGCTCTCTCAGCAGCGACATCGATTCTCGATGCGATTTTAATGCAGAGCAGCTCCGCAAAAATCTGCATATCCGTCACACCTGGCGAGGACTCCTGAGCGCGCGGGCGTAGCCGTAATGGAAAATTATGGAAAACGCCCGCATTTACGCCGTACCGGATACAATTAAGCGCTACATCAGGGGGGCTGTGTGTGCTCTTGCTCTTGCTGGGTCGCTTTTTTCATCAGGTAATCGTTTATTCCTTCGGATCTCGCCATCTGCCAGGACGACGGACGCTCCGGTCCCACGTTAACCACGCCCGACTCTCCTTGGTTTGCCCCTGCTGGATCCTGGGAGGACTATGCCCAATCCTGAAGTCGTGCCAACACCAGAGGGTGCCAAAGCTTTTTCGTTTCCCAGACGTTTGCCTCCCATCCTTACCCCCTTTTTCTTAAAGGGTTCCTCTGTATTAACAGATCCTTAATAAAAATCCTCTCTCTGTCTCAGACACCGTACTGAAATGGACGGGCTCGTGGACCGCCCGCTACGTCAGGTGCGAGAGAGGAGGCCTGTTTGTGGGCAGGATCGGGGAGGTTTGGAAAGGTTGTGCCTGACAGAAGCAACACCTCCTCTCGAGCGTGAACACACTCCGATATTCCGAATCCCTCACGGATTCAGGATCGCGAGCAAAGGGTTCACACCGGAGCCGGATAATGAGCCAGAACTGCCTGAAAACCAAAGGAGATCAAAGAGCCCCCGCTGACTTTCCGCCACAGGCACCGGACCTCAAGGGGGCACTTGAGGACAGAGAAAAGGCGAGCGGTCCAACGTCAGCGATTCTGTCATTTACACCGCCGAACGTTGTTCCGTTTTAACGCTTTCTGAAACAGGCCGTTGAATGGGCGTCGACCAGCCAGCGCAGGTTATTTTCGAAAGGAAATAATGGCGCGTAAGTGCGTGAAAACACTAAAGCGTTAGGGCATGCTAAAACGTTTCGAGGTTCACGGAAATTCTGAAAAATTATTTAGGAAAACTTAAGGCGGCAGTACCTTGACGGACCCGCAGGTGGCAGTGCCAGTTGGAATACGTCACTTTGTTAGGTGCTAGAATTTTCTACGTAAAAAAATAGATCGTATGAATAAATAGCTAAAAAGGGTTGAAGAAAAAACCAAGTACAAATACCTATTTAAAAAAAAAACAACATCTCTCACCTCTGCTCGTGCCAGTAATGCGATCTTTAACTTTCCTTATCGTATTTCACTTTGCGTTCACGTTTAAAGCACTAATAATTCACCAAAAGGGTTAGTAATGGCAGCCAACCGAAAGGAAAACATCCTTTTTCAATCCATTACTGAGGAAATTACACGAGCTGTTTCAACACTTTATTAAACTGTTTTTTAGGGGGTTTTTTTTGTTGAGGTTGGTTGTGGGGGCGGGGTTTGTGAAGGATGTTAGTGCTGCTCGGAAGCTATGAGCATTACAAATCCTGACACCAGCCAAAAGGGAGCAGAAACTGAGCGAGAGATAAGGAGAATGAACTTGCCTATGACCAGGCCGGCTTAATTGTGGCGCCCATTGCGAGGAGATCAGCCACACCCACCAGGAGATTATGGGGGGGGTAGAATGGGAGCGATTCTGCAGAAGGAGTGCTGAGACTGGGTATGGTCAGGACCCACTTTGGGAACAGCGATATATTTGATACCTGTGTAGACTCGTAAGATGGAGACGCTGTAAAGCCACGGGCAGAGGCGGGAGTTAAAGAGGTTGATCGAAAAATGATATTAATTGAAGATTTTGAAATATTCGCACAGCCTTTATGGTTCATTCGGCGCACAGAGTCCGAGAGAAGCAACACGATGTAATGACGCCATGCCGTTCTCACTCGGTTGATGTGTTTGGAGACTTTTTTTTTTCCGTCTGGCCGTCCATCGTGCCGAAGCTCAAATAAGCATCATCAGTGGCCTATGAACCGCCCTAAAACCCTCTGCACATGGGACTGCCCGGAACAAGGACCGGCGACGGCATCCCAGGCCTGCACGTCAACACCGAGCGTCCACGTACGTGATCAGATTCCGGAGAACGAATCCGATCGGAGTCTCCCACCGCCTTTGTGGAAGCTGGCGGCGGCAAAACAATTAGTCACCGCTCGCTCGTTTAGCTCGCAGGCGACGTCTCTTCTTTTATTTCCCCCACAGCTCGTCTAATGAAGCTTTACAAGATTATTAATTGGATCAGAGAGGCTGTCGGTGAGAACGCGAACGGGGCTGAGGGAGCGGCAATCCGGGTAGGATCAGATAACTGATGGCCTAGTGGGTAAGACACTGGACTATGGACCAGAAGGTCTTAAGGTCTTTAGGGTTTAAATCCCACCTCTGCCAAGACGCCATAGTTGGGTCCCTGAGCAAGGTCCTTAACCCAACATTGCTTGGATTGTAAGACTGTTGTAAGTCGGGCTGGATAAGGGTAGGTCCCTGGTCACCCCTGGTCACCCCTGGCCACCCCTGGCATGGTCACACGGTTGCAATGGATGTATATTAACAAAGGAAAGAGATTGGACCAGACAAAACATGACCTATCTCAGGTTCTGAATCGAAATCAGAGTCGGAACGCCGAAGTGTAATTCTGCCACAAGTGCTCTAACTAAAGACGGTAACTGTTTTTTCGACACGGCTCGCCATCTGCCGCCGTGCTTTCGTTTGTTCGAGCACTTCCTGTGTTTGGAGTGCGGTGCTAAGTGGGTTCTCTGCTCATTAATTTGAGGGTGCCTCTACTATAATGTTAATTGGGCTACATAAAATCACTAAGTAGTTAATGAGATGGTGTTGTACCAAAGAGCGCGCCGAAATACCGAGGCACGTCATCAGGGCAAATATTATCACTAGAAAGCGAAAAGGGGGAGAAAATGAACGCCTTTAATATTAGATTCACCTCCGGCTGTTGTGCTGGAGAGCTTTTCGCCGCCACGTCCCGCAGGACGAACACGAGCGCTGTGTGTTTGATATTTCTCGGCCCGGCGTGGCTTCGAAGTGACAAGATGAAATAGATGTGGTCCCTCCGAGACGTCCAAGCGTACAGAGACACGCTAAACCCGTAACTTAAAAACATCGCTTTTTTGTGTGGAATCGAGCCCTTTTTTGTGATAAATATTAATCATGAGGCATCTGGGCCTGATTATTTGGGTCATGGGGGGGCTCTGGGCCCTGCCCAGGGGCCAAACGGTGCCGGCTTGAACACTTGTGAGCTGGATTTGATCTCAGTAGTTGGATTTCTCAACAAACGAATATACCTTTGCTCTGGGGTTCTCAGCCTGGCCGTGCATTTAAACGTATAGCTGTCTGGCACGATCACATATGGTTGCCAGATCCACTCAATCGAAGCGGATTTAGACTTTTCACTAAAAGTCGCTTACAAATGTTGGTAGGTACGAGCTGGAGGTTTTGGGGGTTTGTTTTTAAAGTGTATTTGTTTGTATTTGGGCTCGGTTTGGCCAAGTTGATCGAGTGCTCACTGTTTTACAATGCCTGAGTGTTTTATGAACCATATTCGCTTCTTTTGGGCTTGGGTTTCCGTAAAACCGGTAGCTTGGTCCAGCACCCATGAATTGGCTACCTCACATTTTTGGAAGGAATTTGTATTTTCCTTTCCTTCTCGATGGTAGGAGACGGTTTTGATCATATATATGATAAAAACGATTGGAACAGCTTTAGTATTCGTCCTCCTTCGCCGCCGTTCACTCACCTGATGAGCTGAGGGAGGGAGCCATGCCTTTCGAATCTCCTCTGGACTTCTTAGATACGAGAAACAATAGGAACCACTGTTTGGTTAATCAGTCATAATGCCAAAGAACCGCTCGGGGAGGAACGAAGCCCGAAAAGCAAAGCATGCAAGCAGAGAGAGAGAAAGAGAAAATGAGAGCTGACATCACTATGCTATGGGAGCAGGTTCTTAGGAAGGCGGGGGGTGGGAGGTGGGGTGGATTTGGCCTTCTGCTAAGGTGGACCAGACTAGCAGCCTTGTAGACTCGGAGCCAAATGGAGGACGAGAGCAGGAGAAGTGTAATCAGCTTTTTTTTCCGGCCGATTCGCCTCTTTCGGGGTCGTTTCCGTTAACCCGGCTGCTTGTTTCCGGGGTGGGATTTGGCAACCCGGGAATTTAACTCCCGCTAGAAAGCCGAAATCTGCGAACGGAGCCCGTTTTGCTTGTACAATTACCCAAAATAAGCGACTAACATTGCTTAAATTAAGTGAAAATCTGATTTTACATCCCAAACTTTGAATCTTTAGCCCCAAATGACCCCAAAATAAGCAAGCCAAGGTGATCAAGGTAATTGTTCTAAAACTAAGCAAAGATATTTTTGCCTTGCTTAAGATTGTGTTGTTTGTCAAACGTAAAATGGATGCAGTTTGAAATCCGTTCGTTCATTTTTTAAAGACTACCAAAATCGCCAGATCGCACGACTGCTGCTGAACAAAGAAACAGGACGAAGAAAAGCAGAAGACCTGATTCCGAACGTATAGCGCTGTGGAACGGCTGGAACACGGCGTAATGCAGAACCCCGCTGCTCAGCGCAGGCACGTAATGTCCTTAAGCCGTATCCCAATTGCATTACGCTACGCTTTCTGCAAGTGCGCCTCGCAAACAGGGTGACTAAATTATGTTTTCTCTCGATGTATAATTAAATTTAATAAAGCAAATATCATTTCCGTTTCTCTCTCTCTCTCTGGGGAAGCACGGGGTCTGAGCACATTCGCGTCGGTCTACAATGCCTTAATTGCGGCTGCCGTTCACTAATTGGCTCTGACTGGACCTTCCCGTAGTCCCATAGGTCCTGGGATGGGCATGTAACCCTAGGAGGACCGATGTGTCCCATACTTTAAAAAGGACGCCGAACACGATTGATTGATACCACCGACGGTCCCGAAAGGGTTAAGGCCCAAACCTCCAGTCAATAAAATAAAAAAGTGCAGCCAGTGCTGTCTGCTGTCATGCAGACCGAGATTTATCTCAGCGGCTTAAAGTGGACGAGGCCCAAATCTCCACCTTAAGAATTCAGGTAGCGGAGGATGGTCCGGTTTATCGGCCCTAATAATCAAAAGACCTCAGAAGCCTTCCCTTCGAACCGTGAGCTCTAAAGCTTCGTAATTAGAGGCGAGGGGAAACGGGTATGAAAGGGGCATAAAAAGAGCTCTGATAAACCCAGCAGGTGGGCCCACCGAGGAGTCAGGTCTCATCTGACCTCCTTTTGGAAACAGTTGGAGGAAGCGTGGAGGTTGGAGAAATAGAAGCGTTTATTATGACAGGAGGCGTCACTGTAATAGAAGGCAACGAGAACGTGTTTGGAGAAGGTTTGGGAGAGGGAAACGCCGGGGTTCCTCGGGGGAACAAACTAGTCAACAGCTATCTGTGTTATACGTGCCAAGACAGGAGAACGGTTGCATTATGTCCTCACGCTAGCCGTACGGCAGGCAGATGGGCCAGACGCCTCATAGCAAGACAATCCTGGGTTCAAGCCCGGACTTTGGTCCTTTCAATGTGGAGTCCGAAGTCCTCCCTGTGTCCACACGGGTTTACTCCGGGTACTCCGGTTTCCTTCTACGGTCCAGTCCAAAGACATGTGTATTAGGTTCACTGATTACTCTAAATGGTATGGCATTGGCTCGAGCCTGTCAACTGGGCAGAACGTTTTTAAGGGCATCGCCGTTTTAAGGCACGTCTAGCGGCACTACAAAAAAACGTAGCCTCTGAGAGCCTTTTTATAGGGCAGCGGGGGTTCCTTACAGTTACTCATATGTAATTACTCCTAAAACCTTCCGATTTGAAAAGCAAAAACGAGGATTTTAACGCTGATAGATTTCCTAAACTTCATTTTGGCAGCTTTTGACGTGCATATTTACAGTATAACGTTGATATTTTTACGTGTTTACAGTATGTGGCGATACCTGAAGAGCTCCGGGTATTATCGTGAGACGCCGGCACTCCCAGAACGTCCCTCAGCCACTCAGAATGTGGAGTCGGAACTAAGATCGCAGTGTAATAACAGGAACCGAAAACCTTTTTGTCTTTTCACTCCAGGCCTGGCGGAGCCGATCGACGCTGTGGATTGACGAGCAGAGGCGGGAGTTAAAAGGCGTCATTCTTTGTGAGTTTGTCCTTAATTGACACAAACTCTGTTTTTTCTTTGGTCTAAATGACCTATTTGTGTGGATTATTTTGATCTACTTATGTGTACTAAGCTAAATGTAGTTTGTATGTACCTGTCCTATTGTAAGTTGTACTCCTTTTTGTCTCCTGTGTATTCTCGCTATGTTATAACAACCTAAACTGGTTCATAAACCCTCGTCGAGTCTCTGTTTTTTCTGGCTGATCTTCCGCGTTGATTTGAATATTATTTATCGAGGTATTTTTGGTCAAACAAAAGTATCGGATCCAGCACGTCGTCCTCTAAAGTCGTTCGAACGTGCTCCTCATTTACACACAATGCCCTGCCGAACACGTTTACGGTTCCGAACTTTCCGCGCACTCATTTAAGCAAGAAATATCATTTCACTTCCCGGCTTTATTTCCTCCCAGACGAGACACAGCGCACCCACAATGACCAATTTCCAATGAGTCAGCCCTCATTTGGCAAAGCAATTTCCTGCCAATGCAAAAGTGTTACAGTATGTTCTCTTTCTCAAATGCAAGGCACACCATCTGTGGCCTGATGGATTTAGACGGATAAAGGGAGAGAAAGCACTTATGAAGTTAAAAAAAAAAACAAAAAGGAAAAGTGTTATGCTTTATGTCCGCACCTCTTTCATCTGTTGTGCTGTACGTGCAATTGCTTAGCCTGTTGTTCCTTTGTTTCACGCAGCACCATATTTGCTGTAATCCCGGTGCCATTTTGGCATTCTCCCTAGACTTAATAAAACATTTTCTTTCCTTTTTTGTTCTACTTGTCCTTTTCTCGCTGGCCACGTCTCGTCAAGGTTTCTCTGGAATGAAGCGTTACCTGGTATGTACGTTTAATTTCTGTAAAAAATGCACACAATTAAGGCGGAGGTAACGCAAGATGCATTTTTAAATGTCTAAACCGTGTGGCTCGTAAATGTTTTCTTTGTAGGCGTGCTTGGCAACATGGGACGCACCACTTATCCATCTTACAAATGACTTCAAATGCAGTCCAAGCCAAAATCTGGGGTCCACAGACCAGGCCTGGATGTGGGCGAGCATGATGGCCTACACAGCCATGCTCGTGGTTCGTCTGGCCTCCCCTCCCTCAGAACGTGTGCCTAACAATTCAAAAGAATAGTATTACGAACAACACAGAAGCTCAGCCAGATAGCGAATATGAACGTGGAGAGAATGTACAGGTAGTGGAGGGGACAAACAAAGGGGTACTACTTACAATAGGACAGGCGCGTAGGCTGATTTTCAGCTCTTAACTCCGGCCTCTGCTCGTGAATCCGCAGGCTCGATCGGCTCCAGGAGCAAATAATGCACTGGCAGTGCATAAATAAGCAATTAACACAGGAAGCTGTTTTATAATTAATAAAAACAGAGTTCAGTATAGTAAACTAAAGTATTAATATTAGTCTGTTCACGGCGGCTAAGTTCAGAGATGTTATGCTAGTATAATTTCGGTCAACCGGGAGTCTTTGAGAGACAATTTTGTTTACACGTGTTTAATATGTGACTACAACACATCTTCAACCTCCCGGTGCCGTCTGATATAAATATGTCCCGGGTGCATTTCTACAAACGGTTTCAAGCGGCTTATTGAATCGAATGCCTTATTGTGAATGTGCAAAGTCGAACGAGATTAGATTAGAGGAGAAAGGAGGAAGAAATAAACCACTACTGTTGCGTCTTGAGGGTATTACACACTGCAGTGTGACATGTTCCGTGTCGGATCTAAAAGCAGAAGGTCCAAGGTTATGCAGAATTCAGTAAAATAGTAGAGCTGGGATAAAGATGGTTGATTACATTTTTGACATTTGACATTTTTGACATAACTCCTAACATAACAGAGTAAGCTGTTGGGGTTTGGGTTGCTAGTTAAGGCCCCCTCGGGCAGGACGGGGTAGTGGGGCCCAATTAGTTGGCATAAACGAGCCCCGGAGACTCCCAGAATGTCCAACAGGGACAGTATGTGCACCATTTCTTGACCATTGTGTGTCTAGTTAACGTTAACGATAACGATATAATACATACAGTGTTTAATGTTTCTTTTTGTGCTTTTCAATGTTGTGTGTGTGTATTGTCGAATAAAGAGCAGTAGGCTATTTCTTCATTGTTTTCATGTTTCTTTACCCTGTTTTACACCAAATTAAGGGGATATTTAATAAGGGAATATTTCGAAATGAAATCTTTTGAGGGGTGTAGCAAACTAGCAATTTCTAGCCTGGGCAACACGTAAATACGGCGAGAAATCTTTTTATTGCACGTTTTGTATTGCTTTAAGATTTAAATAGACATTCATAAAGATGTGCTTTCAACATTTACTACGTTCCCCTTCGTGTTTTTTTGTCTAATTTACTGTTTTATCGAGTTAAAATCGATCTGGCAATTCGCCTCAGGTAAACACCACGCATTGCGCATGCGCACCACTCAGCGTTTGGTATACCCGCGGTGTAGTTGTTGTTGTTGTTGTTAAGTTTACGGCGATTAAATAAGCCAAACGAGTACAAAATACTGTTTTAATACAAAAAACATTTGGTATGCTGATTAAGATGACCCAAAATGCCACCCATTGTGTCTTCCATGTCCGTGTTCGTATTGTTCGTGCTTGAAAGCATCATCGTGCATCCTAACAATGGACCGATATTTCTACAATTAAACAGTTTTTTTTTGTGTTTTTAAAAGTGTTAAAAACTCAAAATGTGCAGCCCTGTCTGTTATCTCGGCCCCATTACTGGATTAAATGCACTCACTGGAGCTCCAAGACATGAGGAATTAATATTTCGAGGTAAGAAACGTGTTTAATGTCCTCATTATAAATGGTCACTGATTTACCCTGAAATGGAAATGATTTAGTTTATTTAGCATTTTGCATGTGTCCTTCTGTGTGTAATTTAATTTAAAGTGCTCCACAGTGTGCTGCAGTGAGTGCTCATGTTCTGGTGTTAATCTGTTTGTACTCCAGTTTGTTTATGTTCTTGGAAATGCCACCCTTATCATATAGTAATCAGGATTTATTTTCCACTTCTGGTAAATTCCATGCATACACGTTCAGCCAGGAGGTCCAGACATGGACATGGATGGTGTTTACCTTGTGTCTGTTCCACACTAACTAATGAACTTACATTTTTTATTAAATATACTATCATATACAGTGGAATCCGGTTAATGGGACCACATCGGGACGGGATAGTTTTGGTCCTAATAACCGGCTGGTCCGATTAAACGAACATGCCCTATGTTAGAAGACGGGACGTGCTATGTAACAT
>JAUZSU010016326.1:0-10937 GCA_034780255.1 Parotocinclus maculicauda
AGTAAACCCACACAGACACAGGGAGGAAATGCAGACTCTACACAGAGAGGACCTAGGCCGCTCCACCCTGGGATTGAACCCTTGTTCTTCTTCTTCTAAAAAAGGTGCATTTGATTTTATTTCATTAAACAAGATATTAAAAAAAACTAATAAGACAAAAAGTTGTTCGATTACGCAAATGAGATGCAAACTCAAAACTACAAGTGATATATTCATGAGGGTGAACAGAATCAGGTCAAACTGGATGAGAGTGCCCCAAATTGACTGTTCAGTAGGGTATATGGTCACCCAAGAGTGCCAAAACACACCGACAGTGATGGGACATGGACGGGATCAGATTATCCAGCAGTTCTTGTGAAATCTTTCATATTCATTTTAAAATATCTCCTCATTTTTGTGAGCAGTGTATTTAGATAGATAAAGTACTGTGCAAAAGTCTTAGGCCATCATTAGACTTGTTGTTTTAATATCAGACTTAACTTTTAACTTGGATGCATCATTTTCTAAACCTCATTTCCACTGATTTTACAATATTTCAGAAATTTAGCATATTGTAATCTTTTTACTTAGATCTCCTTTTCTTGGTTGGGATCCTCCAAAAAGACCTTTTTCTGGTCAGCTTCTTCAGACTGACCAACCTGGCATCCCGTGCTCGTTCTTCGTTTTCAGCGTGAAAGTTCCCAATTACCAAAGCTAAAATGGGTTTGTTTTCTTTAAAACAAAATAATGGTTATATATTTTTGTAAGACCAAATGTCAAATCCATCCTGGTCCAAAAATAAGAGCCAAGCCCCTCACAAACATCACCTTCTAACATTATTGTTGGCAAAACAACAGTGACGTTTTTAATGAAGAGTTAGTACTCTATAACATTTCTTTTGCCAGTGTCGCAGTAGATTAAACATGTAAAATGCTTAGTCATTTTTTTGTCGCCGCACTGTTTTTTAAAACTCTTTCTCCTTTGTTCATATTCTTCAGGTTTTGATGGCTGTTGATTGAGACACATTTGATTTTATCCTGACCCTAAGAAAACGGTTCTTATTCCTGAAGGAGAAAACATTACATTGCAGTGCTGGGGTCTTTGTGTGTGTGTGTGTGTGTGTGTGTGTGTGTGTGTGCTGTCCAAAACATCTTGTATCCATTGTTGTTTTGTTTTCGGAAATCCAATTTCTGCCCTAACCAAGTGGAGCTTTCCGCTTCATTGGAGTGTGTAGAAATGGCCAGTCACCTACAGTGTAATTAAAACCAAACAAAACCCATCAATCAGCTGACATTAGTGCAGGATACACACTCGTGCACCCACACACTCCGAACTAAAATCAGGTTTGGAGAGCGAGGTGTGGGCAGCATGATTACCGCAGCAGAGAAAGGAAAAGGAAAGCCTCAGGGAGCAGTGTGTGGCTAAACACACACACACACACACACACACACACACACACACACACACACACACACACACACACACACACAGCTAACAAACAAAGAGAGGAACAATAATATCCCTTGTAACAAAAAAATTTAGTATGGCTTCATAATGTTACAGCCATAAATTACATTGCACAAAACCTAAGCAACTATGGATTTCTCATATTATGGCTAAAAATCATCCTAGTTTTATTTCAAGATTCCAGATATGAAGTCCCGAGTACAAAGCAAGTCTACTTAACAAGAAATAAATCTCAATAAAAGAATCTGCAGAAGCCAAAACAGGAGATTTCCACCTTTGTATTAAAAATGTAAAGAATCTAATTTGTGCTTCTAGAACAGGCTAAACGAGAAACCAAATGTTGGTTACCTATTTAACGCAAAGAACATACCGATACAACGCACACATTTTGTATTTTGTATGTACATTTTTAACATATAACAAGACAATGAACGTGGTCACCTGAAAATAATGCACTTTTAAGAAAAATGAATTAAAATCTGTAAATCTGAAAGCTTTAAAACTAGTGAAAGTATCAGCCAGTGTAGTGAAGAAACAGCACATAGTAAGTCTTTCCAATTAAACACAATAGAACATTCTCTAGTGGAGTGGTTCTCAAAGTGGAGAGCACACCAAGGCAAATGAATGAGGCATGTTTGAGCCAGAAAAAGCCCGGGCAGAAATCTGTAACCTACAAAATTTATTTTGCCTATTATATTCCCACTGTATATGTGATTCATTTTGTTTACATCAATAAGAAAGGCCAATTGGCATGAATTACAAAGTTTAGAACAAATTCCAGTGGAGTTTGGAAGCAAAAGATAACAGAAAAAAGACTATGTAGAATATATCACTATTTTACTCTACACAAGTGGATGGGCATTGCATAAAAGTCTGAGAACCACTGCTCTAAAGTAAACCCAGGGTAATATGTAGGTAGAATAGTACAGAAAAAACCCTAGTGATGCCCACTGGTTGGGTCAGACTGGGAGTGCCTGAGAGAGGGGAGGTCAGACGCCATCACTGCAATGGAGACCCTACTTAGTCTTATAACGGTGGTGTATCTGGTTTAAGAAACAAAAACTAATTTTGAGTAGTCTTTGCTTTTTATTTACTTAATTTTGTCTATAATAAAAAAAATCATATATAATACATTTTCCTTAAAGCTTATACTAAATTGATTAATTTGTTTTACATTTTATTTTATTTTAGATTAAATAAAATTGTCTTATATTAGATAAAACACTTACCAAGTGCTCACCTTGTTAAAAAAAAAAAAAAAAAGGAAAATAATCTGCCAATTCAGAAAAAAATATTTATTTGCATTAATGACATGGGCTGTTTGTGTACTCAACTCAGAATAAACAAAGCAGTGTTTTCCTACCTTGATTAATAATAGAATTAATAATACAAGGAAGTTTATGTTCATTTTCTAGCAAAACATTACTAATGTTTTAACTGAGGAAAGTTCAGGAATCAATCACGGTTTAAGGCTTGTACTTTTTCTTAGTAAATAAAATTTGCTTCAGGTGATGACCTAATCACAACCTTATTGAGAGGAATAAGCATCAGAATTATTCAGATAATGAAATAAAAATGCTGCCATACATGTAGTTAGGTTGATTAAAACAAATTGGGGTGGTTTATATTTTTTTTCAAGAGCTGTAAAAAAGCAACCACATAAAATATATTTTTGTACATTTCCTTACAAATACACTGCTCACACAAATTTGGGGATTTTTATCAGAAAAGCAAGTAGTCGTTTGATTAGGCAAATGAATGTCATTGAGTAGCAAGTGATATATTCAAGGGGTGAACAGAAGCAGGACAAACTGGATGAGAGCGCCCCCACATTGACTGTTCAGTAGGAGGTGTGGTCACCCAAAACTGACCAAACAAACTGACAGTGTCGGGGCATGGACAGGATCAGATTATCCAGCAGTTCTTTTGAGATCCTCTTCATTTTAATTAAAAAATATCCATAATTTTCATCCAATTCATGCTTTTGCTTTTATTTACTGCTTAGTGTACTTTTGTACATTTTATGAAGATAAATATTGTTATTGTTTCCGCCTCCAGTTCCAATGATCGAGCAGCAAATTAGATGCAATGTTTCTCGACTTGACTTGTGTCCACACATCAGAAGCTGCTTCATGTTTAATCACGAGTGCCTCAGCTTATGTTATTGTGAGTTTTGCTTTGGCCCTGAAATGTCTTGGAACTTCATGTCTCTCACTTGTAAACAGTGAAACTCTGGCCACTCGCCATGAGGTAAGCAGTACTGTTTTAGTTCAGTTTTCAGCAAATGATCTAGAAATGCTGTGGTATAGGAAACCGATAGATTACTGACTGGTAAACAGCTACATCTGTTTATCAAAATCAAAAATCATATGCATTTATCAGACTGTAATTAAAAGTTTTTTTTCCTGTTTGGTTCCCTGCGATGCTGCACGTAAGGAACACCTACAAAATGCCATCGAGTTATTTAAGATATCTGAATATTTGAACAGAATAAGGAGTTTGGACACACAAACCATTTTAGACCCTCGCTCCACTCTGTGCACGTGCCGTGGCCTGGTGGGCGAAGCTAACATACCATGCACCGGCCTGAGGAACCACAAACACATGCTCACACACTTAAGGACCGGCCTGGACTCAGCCTGACTGACCACACACAGGTTGCAGCTTGTGTGTTACGGGTCCTGGGGGAGGCCATCTTGATAACCACTAATAACCCAGCAGAGTCAAGCACTGGTCAAAACAGTGGCTTCCGCCTAGCAACCACGCAGCCATGTCCACATACAACAGATCGGTCTAAATCTGCCGTTGGAGTTCATCTTTACATGCCACCTGTACACCAAAACAATCGTGTTCAACTAAAAAGCCAAGCTCATGACCTGCTCTGTTAAAGCCAACATGAAATGTATGAACTCTAGGGGTTAAGCTGCTTCTCTCTAGGTCCACGTTTAATCAGTCTGATCACCCAGCCCTATGGACTCTCCAAGTTTGTGCCAGAAAGCTTCTCCTTTTGGCCCTGATGAGTTAAACGCAGGATCAAGGGAAAGATGAGACGTGTGACAGCTGCCAAAACGCACAAACGGAGCCACAGAAAGTACAGAGCAGGTAAAGGCCAGGGCTTGACTACTGCTTTCTGACCTTCTACAGCCTCAGGATATGCAGCTGCCAAGCCTGGTGTGTGCTAACTGGCTCAGAGAAACTAAACTTTATTCTGGCTCAGAGAAACTAAAACAGCCAAGAAATCCAAGCAGGTAAGGTATATATATGTTAGTATTAAATAAATACATAGCAAAGTATACCCATTAATCTCTTACGGATGTTTTTTTTCTATTGTCAGTTCTTAGAGCCAGGTAAGTCCCATGGTATGTGCGACTTTGGCTCAAAATACACTGCTCACAAAAATGTGTTGATATTTCAAAATAAAATAATCAATAATTAAATATCCCCTAATTTTTGTGAGCAGTGCATGTTTCCAGGAAGAAAGCCTTTATGAATATGCAAATTCAAGGGCATGTACTTCTAACATGCAATCTTAATCTTCTGCCAAACAACCGTGCTATGTTTAATGAAATCGCACCATACATATTCTGTAACACTGATCATATCTGTGCAGCATTTTTCTCCTTGTATTTACAAGGCAAGCAGGTATTTCAGAAGAGAGCAGATAGTGTAGAAACTGTGAGATGCTATGAGAAACAAGCACATATAACTCGGGTAGTTTGCTATTTGCTTGTATCTTTCCCCATGGTGTAACAGTTTACCACCACAAATAGATACTAATTCTCAAATAGAAAGTAATTGACTAGCTGTCCAACAGTCCACTGACAGTGTTTTATCAGCTCTGTATCAGCTTGCTCACAATGATGGCTTATAATAACACCTGTTAAGTAAAACTTTCAATTTCAGAGGCTGCATTGTAACGTTCCATTACAACTGCTGTACTATATGTCTGTCTCTCGGTCTGTCTCTCTCTGTCTGTCTGTCTGTCACTGTGTCTCTGTCTGTCTCTCTCTCTATGTCTGTCTGTCTCCCCCCCTCTCTCTTTCTGTTTCTCTTTCTTTTTCTCTCTGTCTCTCTGTCTGTCTGTCTGTGTCTGTCACTGTCTCTCTGTCTATCTCACGGCCTCTCTCTCTGTCTGTCTGTCTGTCTGTCTGGCACTGTGTGTCTGTCTGTCTATCTCTCTCCCAACCTCCCCCCCCTCTCTGTGTGTATACACACACAGTTCTCAGGTGGACTGACATTTGAGGTACTACTGTGTATGTGTGTGTGTATAAACAGGTATATGGGTACACTGAACTGATGCAGGCCATATTGCTCAAAAGTAATTTTGGGAACTGCTAGTCAGGCATAATTAATGAGAGCTGTACCTGTGCACTGACCTGAGTAAAAGCACATGCAGATATTTGAGACTGAACCTTTCATCAGCTATGTAGTATGCAAAGTGCTCATACAGTCCCCCCATTATCTGAACGTACCTCGCTCAAAAAGAGGGTTTGAATAATGAATGCTTGTATAGTTGGACCCTGTTTCAATTATTTCCTCTTGGAACACATCTAGTTAGTTTACATTCAAAACTGTGGGGGGTGGGGGGATTGGTTCAGTGCCATCTTTATTATCTCACCATGTGTTTATGTAAGTGCTAAATAAAACTAACTAAACCAAACTACTCCCTACTTCCATGACCTCCCTCATTTCAGTTTATTACAGTGGGTAAGTGGTTCAGACAGTAGATTGGGTAGATTGGGTGATTAAAATACCCCACTAGTTATATGGTATACGAATATTGTTGTATGACTGTATTATTTATACCAGATAAATAACTAGTAACATACCTCTTGTCTTTTTCTTTGCCTTTTCTCTTGGTCTTCCCGTCAGCCGTGGAGGCTGTAATGCTGGAGGACAGGCCCTGGGGTGCGTCTCTCAGACCGAAGCTCTTGGCGGCGTGGCCCAAGTGAAGGTGGCGGATGTGGAAGATGTGCTTCAAAGCAGAGGGATATGCTGTATATGCCCGTACAAACGACTGCAAGGCTAAAAGAAAATAGGAAAAGCTTTAAAAGAATACATGGAAAAATTAAATACAAATATTTTAATAATATTGAGAATCTGAAGACAAGCAATTTTAACCTCAGATTTTAATCTAGAATTATTGCTGGGTACCAAAAATCAGCATCCAAAGGTACGTAACAAGAATAAAGTTTTATTATTTTCGATAAGTTAGAGAAAAACAATATTATGATCATTAGGACATGTTAGAAAAACGAGATTTTTCTAAACACCCCAGTGTCAGTGCTGGACTGAAAACAGTTCACCGACCAAAAAAGTCCAGCCACCAGAATCCTTTAGGCACTGTCCTGTGAGCAGTGATGAAATATTAGAAGATGACTAATGGTACATTTCTGATATCTCACAAAACACCACAGCACATGCCTGATACCTTCATACACTCAATGTTAAAAGATCAGAAGCACCAATAAATGTGTGTAACTAAACCTGTGACAGAACAATTGAAACTGAACTCACCTTTCTTAGCAGACTGCACTGACTCTGCACTGTCATGAACATAGTTCTCAAACTCTGTCTGCAATACTGTAGCTCGCTCTCGTACATCTTGATCTCTGGCCCCTGCAGATTTCTGACCAGAGAGAAACGAACAGGTAAGATACAACCAAAACAGAGTACAGTTCCACCTGCTCCCTCTGTTTTCCATGGATATAATAAAGAGAGTCGTGGCTAGGAAAGAGGCTAAAACGTGAAAATATAAAACTTTTTAAATGTAAGAATTAATAATTATCTCTAAAAATAATCAAACAAAATTAAAAAATTGTTTACAAAAATTAGGTTATTCCATAATGAAATATCCCCAAATTTTTGTGAGCAGTATGTGTGCGTAAAAAAAAAAAAAAATATATATATATATATATATATACACACACACACACACACACACACACACACACACACACACAATAAATATACATATATATGAGTGACAGAAAACTAGTGTGACTGAGCCCTTGCGACACCTGCTGACAGAAAATAGAATTCCTGAAACTAAGAAAAAAAACTCTCAATGTATCGGTGTACTTACCTTTTATATTTCTGGTAAAAGTTTAAAAGTTTATAAATAATATAAAGACAAGAATGACTGTATTGTACCGTACTGTACTAAATGTTTTTTATTGCATTTTGATTGCTATTCTTGTATAAAATTAAACACTATGTGCAAAGTATTTGATCTATTATGTTATAGTGACTGGTCAACATCCTTATTTCACAGAACGAAACATGGCGTTAAACAGGGCATACCAGTAAATTAAATTATATATAAAATAAAAGCCAATTTAAATAACATTGCATTCTGCATTAGTTAAATCACAAAAAGTCAGTATTAATGTTTTGCCACCTGAGCTCACACTGTATTTCAAATTAAAGTCTTATTCAATAGAAAAAGGTAATCATTTATATACTGTAGATGTGATATTTGAGTTAAAATTAATCCAGACTATATCTGATTCACTATCCACAAAAAATCATTATACCGTTTAGCGCCAACCCAGAACGCTAGATTAAGAGCAAATGTCCAAAAATGCTTAAATACATTGTATTCTCTGAGACCCTACCCATCCCAGGCTCTTCGACCTCCCAGACAAAGTGCCCAAAGGGGGAATTAGCTGGGGCAGCTGATTGGTCTGTGGAGGGACGAGGAAATTAAATCGGGATTAAGAGTGCCTGGGTGCTGGCTGAGGTCCTGTCTCATTGTTGTGTAAAGACCTTCTTTGTGGAGGGAGGGAAGAAGTAGAAAAATGAAGGCTTTCAAAAATAACACAATGCAAGCTGCTATTAAAATAATTATTAAAGCAAATTTTTAAACTTTCCTTAAATATGTACGCAGATTCACAAAGAATGTGCCAATATTACAGTAAATACACACACAAATTAGTGAAGTACCAAAATTTTTAACTGAAGTGCACAGAGCTGAAAACTGATGGTTATGCTTAGACAGTACCTCAGGGATTCGGGTTTGAAATGGGAGAAAGCCAAAAAAACGTAACTAATCATGATTAGTTAAATACAAATGGTGTGAACTACGTGATTAAATATTTTACTCGTTTGACAGCACTGCTCTCAAGCTGGTCAGAGACAAAATTACCTTTTTGTCCCAATTACCCCTGCCTTTGAATCTTTCATCCTCCATCAGGGTTGACAATATGTCCTCCATCTTCATCTCACTGAGACTGGAACACAGAAGGATGAGGTCAGACTGGCAGAGCAAACTTTAACTTTTGCATATAATACAATCAGACCGGAATACTGATCTAATTTATAACTTCACTCGTATCATCTGATACTACAAGGCTACACCTCACAATGTGCAGTGAGTGGTAAGGTTTCAAAAGAATAAAATAGAAATAAAACACTAGGAATATCAAGGAATGCCTTAATAAAATAGTCAGCAATATATACACAGCTCACAAAAATGAGGGGATACACAGTATCCAGCATTTCGAAATACGAATACGAACAGAATCCCACAAGAACTGCTGGACAATCTGATCCTGCCAGTGTGTTTTGGCACTCTTGGGTGACCATACACCCTACTGAACAGTCAATGTGGGGGCACACTCCAGTTTAACATACTTCTGTTCACCTCCATGAATATATCACTTACTACTCAATCATAATAATTGAGTTTGCATCTCATTTGCATAATCAAACAACTTTCTTTACTTGGTCATTTGCTTTTCTGATTATTTTGTTTAATAAAAAAACATCAAATGCTTCTTTATTAAATGCTTATTCATATCCATTTTGAAATATCACCTACATTTTGTGAGAAGTGTACTTACACACACACACACATATCTATATATACACACATGCAATTCTGCTTTTTCTTTTTTTACACTTATACACGTTCTTGTCATATCAACTGAACAACAGTTACTGAACACAAGCTATCTTGTAACTAAGCAGACAGTCATGGTGGTGGTGGTGCAGAAGGTCCACGGTTTAAACCCCAGCACTGCCAAGTCACCACTGTTAGGCCCCCTAAACAAGGACCGTAATCTATAATTGCCTGAACTGTATATTGCAACATTGTATTAGTTGTAAGTCGCTCTGAATAAGAGCATCTGCTAAATGACTAAATGTAAACGAGAGCAATGAGCTGTTTGGTAAACAAACAAGCTGTTAGTGCTGAGCCCCATTAAGTGGTATTTTCAGTGGCAAAAGCCAATGGCAGCTCATTAATTATATTATACAGGGTGAATACAGTGAATAAGAAGCAATTTGGAACTGGGTGAACATGAGTTTATGTGAAATAAACCTAAAATCTGGCTAAATATTAAATATAAGAAAATAATAATGGTAATATTGATTAAAACATCCAGAATAAGGGTATAAAGAAAAACAAAAAGACATTTTTTATCCTTCTAACTTCCCATTTTACTATGGCCTAACTTATGATTGTTCCCAGGCAAGCATACGTAATGGACCAGCACGGTGGCTCAGTGGGTAGCACCACTGCCTCACAGCTAGAAGGTCTCAAGTTCAGTACCAGGATGGAGCGTCCTGGGTCCTTTCTGTGTGGAGTCTGCATGTCCTCCCCGTGTCTGCATGGTTTTACTCCTAATGATGTGCATGTTAGGTTAATTGGTGTCTCTAAAGTGGCCCTTAGTGTGTGACTGTGTGTGTGCGCCCTACAATGGTTTGGCGACCCGTCTAGTGACCCCTCGTGGATTAAGCGGAAGATAATATACAGATGAATGGATGGAAGCAAACGTAACATACACAGTTTTCTTTCACACTCAGATGAGGAAGTGACATTGGGAATGCTGAGAAATGCAGTGATGAAAAGCCGTGGATGCAAAAGTGTTTTTCCATTTCCAATTCAATTTTCAATAAATTATCTGTGATATTAAATACTATATTATAGCATATGCTTTACATTAATGCCTTTGCCCAACTCTAGTTTACTGTAATGGTTTGAAGCATGTTTGAGGTACACTTAGCACTACAACACTCGGCATTGTGGGACGTAGGGAATAAGGAGGCGGGAGTTATGGGTGCTGGGAAATGTAGTGAGGAAAAGTGGCAGTCGTGTTTTAAACATACTGAATACAGTCTACTCTATGATATACGCATCATATATCCTACTCCTCGATTTACACTGTATTTCCCCATCGTAAATCAGGAAATACCTGTACACTATTCCTACAGCTTCTGAACTGTCTGCTAGTTAGGCCAGACTTTTTTTATTGCTTGTTTCACGGATCCGCCGACGATCATATTTAAGGAATACAAAAAAAATGTAAAAAATTTGGTATTTCTCGGATCCGCTGCAGCACCAATGGTTGAAATTCGCCCTTTTTTTTCAGATTCACTTCAATTTAATTGTAGGTTATTTTTATTTCCTCTCCCTTCCTTATATTGATTCCACGTAGTCGAAATTGAAAAGTGCTGAAAAATAAAGATTTTTTTTTCCTCCCTCCTCA
>JAUZSU010016337.1:0-22574 GCA_034780255.1 Parotocinclus maculicauda
AGTTTTTCTTTTTTAATTAATCTACAAAAAAATCTACATGTATGTTTTTTTCTGTCAAGATTGAATGCTGAATTTACATTAATGAGAAATAAAATGAACTTTTTTATTTTAGCAAATGGCTGCAATGAAACAAAGTTATCAATTTAAAGGGGTCTGAATACTTTCCGTACCCACTGTATATTCAGATTTTTGGACCATTTCCTGTAAGCCTTCAAAATGGATGTGTATGAACAATCATGCCACATTCAAAATAATTTAAATCACCTTTCTTCCCCATTCTGAAGCTCGGTTAGAACTTCAACAGGTCATCTTGACACAGAGTTTCTACCATGTGATTTGCTGATTAGTTATCATATATTTGCACTAATGCACAGTTTAACAGGTGTATCTAATGAAGAGGCTGGTGAGTGCATTTAAATGTGTAGTTGCTAATACTAATGACCTGCTTTGCTTTTGTCCCCGTTGTCTAATTAGCTGTAGAGCTTGTCTGTCTGTCTGTTTGTCTGCCTTCCTGTCTGTTTCTTCCTGGCTCTTGCTGCAGTTTAAGGAAATGGATGACTCTATGCATAAGGGCCTGCTCTCTTTACTGAGCTGTCTTCATAACCTCTTCTCCTTCCTAAAGGTTGTGTATCTCTGTCCTTCCCTTTCTCTTTTTATTTACCCAAGCTTGACATGGTGTACTCATCATTCTCAGTATCGTCTTCATCAGGGCATACCATCAATTATGCTTATTATGCTGTAAATATTAAACCAGTTAGCTAAATAAAAAGTTACTTATAAGAATATGTATATGTGTAAAAATGGTGGTGGGGGATTTGTACAGTGTTGTGTACCCTATATACATTTTGCTGCAACAAAATACCCTTAGTTTAGCGTAGTACTAAAAGTAAATACAGGTTTTACACCTTAAATTAATTGAAGCAAAAAAAGAGCAAATCAGAAAGTTGGGACAGTGTGGAAAATAAGACGCACGGTGTCTTTTATTTACTTTAGCTTTTACTTTACTTCAGGCAGTAGGAACCTGAAATATTTCAGGTTTTGTTTGGTCAGCTTCATTCATTTGTTAACAAACCTGCATTCCTGCATTTCATTTCCCAAAAAAGGTGGGACAGTAAAGCATTTATCATTTTGTAATGTTGTTATTCATGTAAAATGCATTTTGGCAGATAGTATAGTAAGTTATTTAGTGTTTCAGGTGTTGTTTTGTCCAATTCTTCCTGCAAACACATCATAAGATGTTCAGCAGTACAGGTTTATCATTGTCACATTTTTTCGTAAAACATTCTCCACCCATTCTTTATTGGGGACAGGTCAGGAGCAGGTCTACAGCAGCCATGCCTTTTTAATGTGTGCACCACATGGTTTAGCATTGTCCTGTTGAAGGTAGCATATTTTGCTCTAATGTCTTAATGTACTTTACTGCATTAAGGCTGCCATCATAGAAGTGTAAACTTTGCCAAGGGCACTGACATAGTACCATGACATACCCTGTTTGTTTTTTTACTTGATGGTGCTTTTTGTCTTTGGTCTGGAGCACAAGGCGTATATTTTTTCCCAATAAACACTTTGTAATGCTGATTCATGTGACCCCATTACACATTTCCACTGTGTGATGGTTCATCTTGCCTTCGAGCCCTTAGAAGTTGACGCTGCTTCTGATCACGGTTAACATGAGGCTTCTTTTTGGAACAGTGAACTTTTAAATGGCATTTGTAAATGTAACTCCGTGTTGGGTGATGGTTCTAGATTTAGTGTCTTTCAAGATCAAAGATCTTGGGAGTTCAGTTTAAGCTTTTGGTGTTGGCCTTTATACCCTGAAATTTCTCCCAAATCCTTGAATGGTTTGATAATATTATGCACTGTAGAGGGAGATGCTATGCAAATAACTTCCAATAGATTTGATCACGGCTCGACCATTAAAGCATGAAATCTGTGTAAACAGAAGCTTGGACGTGCGCCCTGTTATGCATACTGCGTTTTCACATTTTTTGACGGGGCTAAACGTGGTATCCAGTCTCACCATTAAATGGAATCAGCTCTGGATACTGAAATTTGAGTGGCATTGGGCCCTCAAAATGCTGATTGGCCCAACTCTAATATATATATTAATTAATACATCTTTTAGGTGATATCAATCTTCTAATAAATGTTAAGTCTGTAATGCATGCAAGTAGGCATACCTTTTTATGTGGCTGAATTACAACTTGCTTATTTATTTTGCCATTTATGTGCTATTTTTAGTGCTTTTATACAGTGAATGGAAAGACATGTTAATATCCCATCATTGCAAGTTTTAATGAAAACAAAATGTTATTGTTAAATAAGTCAAAACAAATGTGAAACCTTTATAGTTTGCATTTGTGAGGGTGCAGAAAAAATGTAACCAGTTTATCATCAGGATTATATTGTTTTATTTATTTTTGTTTCTAGCATGCTTTGTCAGCTCACATTTGTATGGAAATGAATGTCTGTGCTGCACCCACATTGCAGTAGTTGAACACTTTGTGAATTTCCTGTGTTAGGACCTCAGAGAGAACCAGAGAAATCAGCAGGCTGCTTTAGACAAGCTATGTAGTGTCAAAGAAGACAAACTTAAAGGGCTCAAAAGGCGCAAACAAGAGGAGCTGGAGAAGAAAATAAGAGAGGAAGAGGAGCAACGGTGAGCCTCATACCAGCACACACAAACACGCACTTCCCTTCTGTGCTTGTCTATTATTTTTATAGACTCTAGACATTTTCTTCTGACAGAAAGTACTGCAGTTTACCGCAAGCCTAAAGTGAGTTTTTTGTCATTATGATGTACTGGGCATAGAAGTGTGTCATGGCAAGAACAAGGCAGCTTTCAGATGGCCAGGTTGGAAATGGTTACAGAGCCATCTCTAAAGAATTTGGACCCCATCATACAACAGTCAGATTGTGTACATTCTAAGTTTTATGAGCAAAACTTTTATTTGTTACTTGATTAATCAACAAAGATCACCCCAAGAGGAAGGCATGTAATGGTTCAAGGGGTCACAAAGGAACCCAGTATAACTTCTAAGCAACTAATGGTGTCTCCTACCAATTGCTCTTGTTAATCTCATTGAATCCACAATCAGGCCACATTTTGTTTACAAATAAGAGTAAAATTAGTTTAGCTTTAAATAAAAAGGATGATATTTAGAGAAAGCATATCAGCATAATAACCTTATCCCATCTGTGAAATACGGTGGTGATCGAATCATTGTTTGGGCTTTTTTGCTTGACCAGGATTACATGCTGGTATTGGTGGAATAATGAATTCTGATATTGTATCAACATTCTAGAAAAATGTCTTTATATCAAAGACCCTAAGCACTTAAGTCGTACTACCAAAAATGGTTAAAGAAGAGGAAAGTTAATGTTTTAGAATGAGCAAGTGTGTCCTGACTTTAATCTAATAAAAATGATGTGGAAGCAGTTGTGAGGACCAACATCCTGGAGCGAATCCTTCTTCCAAACCAATGTGCAGGATAGGTGTCAACTTTTACAAGAACTTTTAAGTTGCACTTATTGCTGTACAGTAAGATCACATTAAATGCTGACAGCAAGGATTGTCTCTCACAGATATGTAATATTGTAATGATGCATGCTTGTTTTGCCATTTTGGGACACATATTGCGTTGACTATCACTTTTCTTGCAGGCGTATTAAGCAGGAAAAAGAGAGGCAATGGCAAGAGAAGCTGAGGCTTGATGAGGAAGAAAGACAAAGGAAGATACAGGAAGAGCGAGCAGCCAAGCTTCGGGAGGAGGAGGAGAGGGAGAGGCTTGCTCGTCTGCAAGCAGCTAGAGAACAAGAAGAAAAGAAGCGTAAAGAGCAAGAGGAGGAAGAGAGGAGACGTAGGGAAGAGGATGAGAGGAGGAGACATGAGGAGGAGGAGAGGAGGCGGAGGGAAGAAGATGAGATGAAGGAGAGGAGGAGACGTGAGGAGGAGGAGGAGAGGAGGCGGAGGGAAGAAGATGAGAGGAGAGAGCAGGAGAGGAGGAGACGTGAAGAGGAGGATCACAAACGACGCGAAGAAGAGAGGAAGAAATTAGAAGAGGAGCGGAGAAAACTGGAGGAGGAGAGGAAGAAATTGGAAGAGGAGAGAAGGAGGCAGCAGGAGGAGAAACGGAGGCATGAAGAGGAGAGGAAGAACGAGGAGAGGAGAAAACGGGAGGAAGAGCGAAAGCGGGAGGAACGCAGAAAAGCAGAGGAAGAGCAGCGAGAGGAAGAGAGAAAGAAAGCCAGAGAGGAGGAGGAGAGGCGGCGACAGCGAGCACAGGAAGCAGCCATTCGAGATGCAGAACAACGGAAGAGGAAGGAGGAAGAGAGGAAGCAACAGGAAGAGGAAGACAGGAGGCGAAGAGATGAAGAAAGAAGAAAACAAAATGAGGAAAGGAGGCAAAACGTACAAGAGGAGAAGGCTGATGCAAAGGTCAAAGCACAGTCCAATAATACAAAATCAGACATTGTTGCAGCTCTTCTTCGGGGACTGGAGGAGAGGAAAGGTGAAGACACCTCATTTATTTTGTTGTATTTTATACTCGTCAAAAATATGTTTACTGTAGTTATCCAGTCTCCTCTCTTTCTGGTTTAACTGCATTATCTTGCAGTGTAAATCAAGTTGAATTTGGCAGTTTTTCCACTCCAAACCACTAAGCTTAATAAGACATACCATGAACATGAGCACAGAAAATCCCATTTATACCACTTCAGTTGATGTATTTTCCATATCACGATAGAGTAAAACCACATACAGCAATGCATGTTGAATTGCACCCATGATGAATTAATAGCCAGTTGAACTGTTCAGGATAAGTTGTGCAATGCAAACATATGGGCACATATTAAACAAATATAAATGCGTTCATCATGCATATGAAACTACAAAGAACTTGTTCAACATTTTATCCTGACAATGCTAACCAACTGCATATATGCCCAGTGTAAGAAGTTTCATTTTAAAGCAATTTGAACGGATACCTCTATCTAAAATAAATGGAGAACTACTTCTTGAAAGAAAACAGTAGAGTGCTGCTTGTTGCAGCTGCAATCCCGGCTACTACTGTATTAGATATTTGCAACAGTGGTTTGTGCCTTGGTGTGGTGCAAGTGGTTAACGTGGTAGTCTCACAGCTCCAGAGGTCGCTAGTTCAGTCCTGACCTTGGGCTTCATCTGTGTTAAGTCTTGGTTGTAAAAGCTGCAGCCATCACATCATACTGCTGTTACTTGCACCATTTGGCTTCTGCAGTATTTATGAAAACAAAATAAAGTGGGCTCTAGAAAAAAGGACTGGTCCTCAAACCAACTTGGTTTTTATTTCTGCTTTAAATCACGTTCTGTTTGTCAGAATTTGTAAAACATACGTACTGCGTCTGCTTTTTTAGGTGTCAGACAGCCACTGAGCACATCACACAGGAAATCAGCATCCCTGACCAGATTTAAAGCACTCTACCCGTTTTCAGCCAGGAATGAGGAGGAACTTTCTCTTCAGACTGGAGATATAATTGAGGTATGTTTTGTTTTAAGAATGGTTGTTCTGATGTTTTTCTATGTAATCAAACATTCATTATGTTTGAGTGATGTTGTTCATTACAGTGATATGACATCCTGCACCCATATGTGTTGCCTCTTAGGTTCTGCTAAGAGCAAACGTTGAAATGTTAGACATGCTGCTTTTTCTTTTATTAAAATTTTCCATACGGTCCCAACTTTTTATAATTTGGAAAAATATTTTAATCTGTATTTAGTATCAGTTAAAGCAGAATCTAACTTTAATTTTTCAGCATGATAATGCTCACTTTCACACCAGGGGTTTCCCAGGATTGTATCTGCAGGATTTGAAACACTTCCTTGGCCTGCCTGGTTGCCAAATTTCTTACCAATCAAGTATTTATGGGACCAGCTGGGATGCCAGCTTCAGCAACCTATGAGTAAGCAGAATCTATAGGTCCAGCTGCAACGTTGGAGGGCAAATGCACCACTGGATTCCATAAAGAAACTGTACCAGAATATAGAATCTAGGTTTGATGTGGCCTAACAGGGTACTAGTGCCTCCTTTCAATTGTATAGTTTTCCCCAATAAACCTTTTGCTCTAATATTGTCATTACATTCACACACAAAGTTTCAGCTGATTCCTACAACTTCTTCTGGGTGGGGTTTTTTGGGTGTATGGGTTAATGGGTGTATTTCATGTTGTCATTGTTTGTTCCAAATATGTACTTCTATACTTGTGTTTTTAGGTAGATGAGTCGATTGAAAGAGAGGTAGGATGGCTGTATGGGAGTTGTGATGGTAAAATGGGCTGGTTTCCAGAGAGCTATGCAGAAAGGCTGCCCAGCACCAGACCAGCTCTGAAACCTCTGATTTCACAATCCGTCTCTAGGTGAGCTGGATCTTTAATGTCAACATCTTGCGACAATTGTGTTCTGTTTTTGTAATTTTGTGCCATTTGAATGAGGGATTACCTTCCATGTGATTGAGATATTACTGTTGCCAGAAGTTTGTGAACAGTTTGGATTTATGGTCTTGCCTAAAAGAGGAGAAAATGCATTTTAGCAGCAAAAGTCTTGAGAACTCTAAAAAAAACTTTATAAAGAAAACAATTTCATATAATGCATTTTTTTTAAATGTATTTATTTTTCAACACAGTATTAAATTGCTTTTGTTTGTGTATGACGCAACTGCAAAAGGAAGGTATAATTACACTCGATGGAAAATGTTTTCATTTTGGAACCCAGAGTTTAACATGTTTGCATTGTCTTGTTAAAAATGTATGAACCTCCCTGGGAAGATGTCATTTTGAAGGCAGCATATGTTGCTCTTACATTTCAGTGTACTTTCTGCTTTAATGCTGACATCACAAAAGTGTAAATGACATTTGCCAGTGGCACTGACACAGCCCATACTATGACAATCCATGGCACAAAGAAAGTTCTTTTTTGCTTAGTAAAAATTAAAATCCCTTTCAGTCATTCTTTCAGTTTTCTCACACATTTGTTGGAGATCACACTGGAGATCCTCTGTCCATATTTGCTCACCAAAGACTTGTTTCCTGAATGCTGCTTTGGTACCAAATCATAATCACAGTCGACTATTGACATCACATGTTTGAAATCACATCATTAATTAAGTTTATTTTCCTTTTATCTCATTACTAGTACTAAATTGCAGGGATGGATATTTATTAACAAATGAAATCAAGTTAACTAGACAAAACATAAAATATCATGGATTTGTACTGTCTACAATTAAAAAAAAACGTCGAAATGTTAGACATGCTGCCTTTTTTTTATTTGAATTTTCCATACAGTTCCAACTTTTTCTAATTTGGAAAAATAATTTAATCTGTATTCACCATCAATTAAAGAAGTTTTTGCAATTCTTTGATTATCCCTTGGTACGAGCTTAACAGTACAATACATTTCCTGCTGATATCACAAAAGAAAAGAAACAAATTTAAAATGGAAGAAATCTCACAAATGGCTGGTCTAAGGCCTTTAGGAAGCAAATAATGCTAACTCTCTTAATTTGCTTCAAATATATGCTGAAAAAGTGCATTTCTCCTGTTTCATTTAAAGAGGCTGTTACTCCTGTGATACCTAAGGAGAATAAGGACAAAATAATTTGTAGAATCATTTAGGTAACCCTTATCAACATAAAAATCAACCTAGTATTACAATCCATAATTCCTAATATTATGTGCTGCTGCATTGTAAGTGATCTGTGCATAGGATATAAAGGGAAATGCATGCCTGCAGTTAAAAGAAAAGTCCATTTTGTTTTCCTGCACATGGATAAATGTAGAAAATTAGAAAGCATTTTGTACTGGTTTAAAAGAAAGGTGTTTGTTTTCTACAGAAAGCTAACCGAAAGTTCTGTTCCAAGTGGATCAGGCCAGAACTCTGCCTTCACTCCAACTCGTGTCTCGAGTATCTCTTCCTCTGAGAACAGCCAGGTAAAGAGACTTCAAGAAACTGAAGTCATACAGATTTTACTCCGATATTTCTTAGATTTTCATTCTTCAGGTTTCTTTATGCATCAGTGACAGTGTTGATGTTTTATGTAGGTGGTGGAGAACGTGCAGGTTAAAGCTTTGTGTTCATGGACGGCTAAAACAGACAATCACCTCAACTTTTCCAAGGATGATGTCATTTTGGTTCTGGAGCAGCAGGAGAACTGGTGGCTTGGCGAGCTGAATGGAGTACAGGGCTGGTTCCCTAAATCTTATGTCACAGTACTAAACAGCAACGACTCTGCGACAGAGTAATTTTTTTTTACCCTCAATAGCAAATGGAGGTTAAATTACACTATTTAGTTATTTTTGTTTTTAAACAGGACATCCAAATATAAATTGAGGAAACAGGTTTATAGTTGAAAACAATGATCTAGTTAAGCAATGGTTATGAACAAAAAACTTTTAAGAATTGTCGAATGTATTTGTATGCATGATAAGGCATTACTAGTGGAATGTTTGTGTACAGTGGGTTTAAAGAGTGCTTTTTTTTTTCTTTTTTTTTTCTTTTTTTTTTTTCAGGTCAACAGATGGATTTGACCCGGCAACAGTAGATGGCTTTTCCCTTGAGGGTAGGAACTTAACAACGGTTATGTACACTACACTAGTGGTTCTAACTGTTTGAACTGAAAAAAGTGTTTTCCAGCTGGAGGATGTTTTGCAACCAGTTTTCCCAATACAGTAGATTGTTAATCTTGATTTCTATTCACAATAATACTTTTTTATCAGAAACACATTGAGTCTTGTATGAAGGGAGTAAGCTATAAACATTTCTTCCTCATTTATTTTAATACCTGCATAACCATGTTCAATGCGGTAAGGTAACCGGGACCTGGGGTCCAAGTAGGAACCAACCTTGGACAGGGTGCCAAGCTGTTAACACCGTTTTATCGTTTACCTCATAGACACTTTTTTCAGTATTATATAATTTTTATTCAAACTGAGCTAATACATTTTGCTCCAGTACATTTGATTGTGCAAACTAGCTAATATATACAGTGAATTTAAAAATAATATTTCTCATTACACACAGGTGTGTGCCTTTGAAAACAATATGTAATCAGTAGACTTTGTTACAGGTGGACTCCGGTCAAGTTCTAGTGGTATCCCAAGGGTATTTATGCACTTAAGGGCAGCACCATGTCTCTTTTTCTGTTTATATATACACCGCTGTGTGTGTTTGTGTACACTTCTTTAGAGTATGTGGCTCTCTATACCTATGAGAGTCCTGAAGCTGGTGATTTGACCTTCAATGAGGGAGACACCATTCTGGTTTCACACAGAGAAGGAGTGTGGTGGAGAGGCAGTATAGGAAATCGTTCTGGACTCTTCCCCTCCAACTATGTAAAACCCAAGGATGCTGATGTAATTGGTTTTATGCTGACTTAAAACGTTTAAAAGTACAATTTAAAAAATTGTACTGTTTTAACAAGCTCTGTTGTTGCTTTTTAGAATACAGGCCTCAAACCTGGCTCACTGGGGAAAAAAACAGGTAGATACAATCTCTTGTTTATGTGTTAGCATAATTCTTCTTATGAGTTGTATGAGCCATGACCAATAGCTGATCTGTAAAGCTCTGTTAAGTTTATGTAGGTGTTTGTATGTTCAACAGAGTTGCCTTTTTTTGTTGCAGAGGTGGCCCAGGTGGCCAGTCCATATACAGCCTCAGGCACAGGGCAACTCAGTCTGGCTCCTGGTCAGCTTGTCGTCATCCTGAATAAGAACACCACTGGCTGGTGGCTGGGAGAACTGCAGGTCAGTGTGCTGTACTAGATAATAAAAACAATAAACGTTTCTTTGTGATTTGCCTCACACTAAAAAGCTAAGAGAACAGTTAACTTTCAAATAATGTGGCTGTGCCTTAAGGAAATATAAATCCTTATCTAAAACAAACAAACAAAAAAAAGTTTGTATTTCTTTATAAGCTTTGAGAATATACTGCTCACACAAATTAGGGAATGTTTTTAATAAAATACCGTATAATGAAATTTGTGTGAGCAGTGTATATAGCAAGACGCTAGTAAGCAGCTCTCAGTACCGGATCTGATCAGATTTTATCTCTGAAGTCTCTTCCCGTTCATTTCTACCACTATGTATGACTGGGATTTACCAAAGGGACCTGGGATAATCATGTCTCAAAGTTCAGGTTCCTGTCCCTTAACACTGAGAAGACCAAAGAGTTCATTGTAAACCACAGGAAGACCAACCACAGACACAATTGTGTCTAGGCCAATGGAGTATTTCAAGTACTTTGGAGTCCATATCTCTGAGGATCTTTTTTTGAACTGCAACATGTTCTGCCTTGTAAAGAAGACACAGCAGACACTTTGTCTTGAGAAATCTACATAAGGACCAATTAAATCTTCAGATACTTACTAGCATTTACCGCTGCACCATTGAATCCATACTAACAAAAACTGTGACTGTGTGTTATGAGAGCTTCACTGTAGCAGACAGGAAGGTCCTACAAAGAGTGGTTAAGATCGCTTAAGCGTATTATTGGTACACAACTACCCATTAGCCTCTCCATCATCTTCTTTATCAGTGCTGTGACCATAGGACACAGCATCATTAGGCAGCACTTTCACCCAAGAAACACCATGTACAGCCTTCTCTTTTAAACGCCTCGCATATGAACAACTACCCACTACACTACACTGATTTCTATAATAGTTAAATCACTTCCCACACTATTAACACTGGACCATTTAACACTTTTTGCACTCGTCATATATTGTATACAGTGGGGCAAAAAAGTATTTAGTCAGCCACTGATTGTGTAAGTTCTCCTACTTAGAAAGATGAGAGAGGTCTGTAGTTTTCATTTCAGGTACACCAACTATGAGAGAAAAAATTAGGAAAAAAAATCCAGGAAATCACATTGTAGGATACATTAAATAATTTATTTGTAAATTTTTAGTGGAAAATAAGTATAAAGTAAAATATTTTTTATTAATCTAGAACATCAAAAAAGCAAATGACAAGCAATGCCTCCACAACAAAATTTGCCCTAATGTTAAGCTTGGAGAGCCATATGCCATCCTGAAGGTGGTCAAACACAGACAACAGTGGCAACGGCACTTGGAAAATCCCAAAGAGTGATTAGCAGACCAAAACAGCTAGAGATGACCATTAGCCATGCAACAGAGCTGTGGGGACATTTTCTTGCTGCCATTGGATGACGAATATGCATCCAAACCATACAAAATTAGCTTAATCATGTTTGACAGTGACCAGTGGTAAGCATTCCATTATCTGCTGAACACCATAGAACCCATAGAAGGTGGACTGATGAGCAGCATCACTGGGTCTGTGATCAATTGTCCTCTTCACTGATGAGTCACGGTTCAGTTTGCAGCCTGACAATCATCTTGTCCTGATCTAGTGCGAGTGAGGAATCCGGGACAATCCACATTTCATGTGAGAAACTTCGGTGGTGGTGGAATCATGGTTTGGACTGGAATCAGCATCAGAAATGGATCACTGTCTGCTGTCAGATACCAAGATGAGATCCTGCAATCTATATTTGTACCCTATGCTGGAGTAACAACTTTCTTTTCATGGAAAATAATGCAAGACCCCACCTACTGAACAGTCAATGTGTGGCACTCAGTTTTACATGCTTCTGCATGTGCAGTAAAAAGTCTTTATAGAGTCTCCAAGATAAAATCCTCGATTGCTGAGCAGTACTGCAGGGCACGACATACATGATCTACATTTCCCATAATGACTCGGCATCTTTACCAAGGCTTGAGTGGATAATGCTTTCAGTCAGTCAGCTTATTTTTTTAAGATTGACACTTATAACCAACCTAAAGTAAATATTATGCCACTAAAGAAAATGCATTTATTAAACCAGCAAAACAACATTAGTTACATTAGACGTCATATAGGTTTATTCCTGTCCAGAGGTGCATTTATTTTTGCCCAAGGTCTTGCATCGATGATGGGAGATTCTGAAGTCTTCTAAAGCACATCCTATAGATTCGCAATGGGGTTCAGGTCTGGACTCTGTGGTGGCCAATCATGTGTGAAAATGATGTCTCATACTACAAAATCCTTTTTACACCCACAGATGTAGCTCCAATTGTTACCACTAACGATAACAGTTTGTACAGCTGAGGCATTGCACTGTCCACCAACGAACTACCAAAACAATATTAAACTCGAACATGGAAATGTTGAAATTATGTTAAACTGAAAGAAAGAAATACTATGCGTGAGTTTTATTTACAGTGCAAAAAAAGAACAAAGGAAATTCTCAAGTAATTTCACCAAACAAATACTAATAAATGGGTTGCAGTTTGTCTTTTCACTTCATTTGTAAAATCCGTGATAGTACTGAGCTTTTAGTTACGGTGTGTATTTCAAAACAGCTGTCAATCAAATCCTATAAACATAACGTGGATAGTCATAAAGCTCAGCTTCCAGGCCAGTCGAGGCCAGCCCTCAGAGACGCTGACGTCCGGGGGCAGGACTAAATCATTGATTTATCCAATGACCGACATGTTTTGGGGCAATGGAATAACAACTGTTAAATGCAGTCCCATTTAAGTTGAATGGCGCTCAGATTTTACAGGCAAATACATTGACCGTATTAGAAAACAATTTCTTGAAATCTATGATAAGTAGCTGATTCTGAACTCATCTTTGAGATGAACATGACATCTGAGGCATTTGTAGTCAATGAAATGTTAACACAACTGTACATTTTCGACCATTTAATTTTAGACATTTTAGGGGAAGCTGAGCTTCGCAGTCTTAGAGAAATCGCTGCTGCACTGCCTTAATAACAGCACCAGTCTTTATGAGATTCCACCATCACCGTCTTGAGATATGGCCTGTCTGTTTTACAGAGTGCACAATTCAGCTAGAATTTATTTTGGCACTACTAAAAAAGTCAGGTAATACATGTTTTATTACAGTAAATGATTTGTGAGAATCAGAACGTTTCGTATATAAAGTGCCAAAACAACTCTCTCAGGAAGTTTTTTTTTTTTAGCCTAATTATAAAAGCTTTACATTTTTTGGATTAAGAACAGCATGCTCGTTCTAATACTTTTGTTTGCTTAAAGCCAGTGCTATAATCAGGTTAACTTTTTGTTTTTTGCTGTTACTGTCATGTCTTATGTTTTTGTAGTCTTTGGCAAATACCATGCCAGTCATATCTTAAAATTACAGCGAATAATAAATGTCCAACTTATGTAGAATTCTTAATGCAGGTTTAATATGAATACAAAGTCAAAAAAGTTTGTCATATGCTTATAATAAAAAATGGAATCAGACATTTTCTTTGTGTTTATTCTTTTGTAAAGTATTACTAGCAGTTCCTTTACTGGTGTCATTATTAGAAGAATCCCTCAGAAAATATAGAAAATATGTATGCAGTAGTAGAAAACTGACAAAAGCCAGATTCGATAGGCTACAGTGGCAAGTATTTAGTGTGGCCTGACCTTACACCAAGTTGCCATGCTGACCCTTCTACAGTCTGAAGAAGCTTGATCAGGAATTATCCTTTTGGAAGAGTAGCAGCCAAAAAAACACTTTCTCAGAGGGAACAGGATAAAAAAGGATAAGATACAGTTGTAAGATATAAAAGCTGTTCTGTTATTCATGGTAAGTGGTTGGATGAAGCCATTTATTATTGAACAATTTTGTTTGCCCTTTTGAAATCACAATGACACCAGAACCTTCCCAAATTACCCTGATCAAAAGTTTACATACCCTAGTACCCTTAATACAGTGTATTGCTTCCTTTAACATCAATGACAGCTTAAAGTATTTTGTTGCAGTTGTTGATGAAGCCCTTCACTTTCTCAGATGGTAAAGCTGCCCATTCTTTTTGGAAAAATGCCTCCAGTTACGTAAATTCTTGGACTGTCTTGCATGAGCTGCACGTTTAAGATCTTCCCAAAGTGGCTCAGTGATATTGAGGTCATGAGCCTGAGATGGCCACTCCAGAACCTTCACTTTTTTCTGCTGTAGCCAATGACGGGTCAACTTGGCCTTGCGTTTTGGATCATTGTCATGCTGGAACATCCAACTGTGTCCCAACCACAGCTTCCAGGTTGATGATTGCAAATTTTCCTCCAGTGTTTTCTGATAAAATGCTGCATTCATATTGCCATCAATTTTGATATAAAATTCCCTGTGCCTGTGAAGCTCACACATCCCCAAAACATCACCGACCCACCTTCATGTTTCACAGTAGGGATGGTGTACTTTTCATCATATGCCTTGTTCACTAATCTCCAAATGTAGCGTTTATGTTTGTGTCCAGAAAGTTCAATTTTGGTCTCATCCCTCCAAAATAATTTCGTTCCAGAAATGTTGAGGTTTGTCTCTGTGCTGTCTGGCATATTTTAAGCGGGCTGCTTTGTGGCATTTGTGACGTTATTTGTAGGTTTTCTTTGCATCACGAACAATTTTCCTGGCAGTTGTCACTAAAATTTTTGTTGGTCTAACTGAGCTTTTCTTGGTTTAAACAGAATCCCTCATTTTCCACTTCTTAATTAGAGTTTTGAACACTTATTGGCATTCTTAATTCATTGGATATCTTTTTATATCCTTTTCCTGTTTTATAAAGTTCAACTATCTTCTTCCTCAGATCCTTTGATTATTCTTTTACTTTCTCATAATCCAACAACAGCAGTGGTAACACTGGATGAAACACACAGGGATCTGTCACATCACAGGTGAGGATGATTACTTTTAGTAGCCATTTAAACCTGCGTGTGTCAATTTGTGTGTGTGTTATAATGCCAAAACTTTCAGGGTATGTAAACTTCTGATCAGGGTGATTTGGGTAGTTTCTGTTGTCATTGTGATTTAAAAAGGGCAAACACAATAGTTTGCTAATAATTGGCTTCACCAAACCACTAACCATAAATAAAAGAACAGGTTTTTATATTATTATTCATATTCTCTTAAAAACAGCCAAAATAATACATATTCTGCCAGGGTATGTAAACTTCTGAGCACAACCATATGTTCAAGCTTAGCAGCTACAGCAGCAGTACCAAACTGGGTGGTATATAACACACTGGGTGCTAATAAAAGCAACTGAGGTGAAAATTCACATTGACTCACCAAAATTGGATGTTGACAGATTAGAAAACTATTTGCTGGTCTGATGAGTCTTACATTCACCACACTTAGCAGACACTCTTATCCAGAACGACTTACAACTGATACAGTCTTACAATTCAACCAATAGTGGGTTATGGGCCTTGCTTAAGGACCCAACTATGGCAGCTTGGCAGATGTGGGACTTGAACCCCGGACCATTAGGTCCAGAGTCCAGAACCTAAACCGCTAGGCTACCGCAGTCTTAATTTCAGCTGTGACTGTCAGTCAGAAGATTGCTCTCAGGTAACTCTGGTAAAATCTGACTTCTTAGCCATCTGATGGGCAGAGCTGGTGCCATCATTGGTTGCAGTAGTATTGACTGGTAGAAGATCATTTCAAAAAATGTATGTGTACAGAAGCAAGTACCTGTTCAGTGGCTTCATCTGCTCAGTAATGCCACATAAGCCACAGTTTGTAAAGAGGGAGCCATTGGCTTGTTTCAGAGGAATCACTGTGCAGAGGTGGGATATATAAACCAGGGTGATTCAGTAATGCAAACCAGCACTCAGGCAAGCTTAAAGGAATTTTAACCCATTTCCTCCATATAGAACAGCTTCAGCTCTGGAATAATGGCATTTACTTTACAAACTGCTTATTTCAGGTACTTGTCAGGTAATGTTTCTATTTAAATAAGGTCAAGACTCGACTTTTTCAAAACATTTCAAGTATTCACCTCCCTGGATCAATATTGGTCGCATTACATTTCCCTTCAAGTCGTCTAGGATACGTTTAAATCACATTTGCACATCATCCTGAGAGTCATGGTTATGCCCTATTCTTTCAATTTGTTAATAATAGATTTAGTCAGTGCTTTGTAAAATCTTTTTATTCCTACATCCCGATCAACAATTTAATCTTTTTTTACACTTTCTTCTCCTAGATCTGAAAGATAATGATAGATACAGTATAATAAAATCCAAAACAGCAGGTTGCCTTTTAAGTCAGGCATTTATTGTTTGACTGGGTACAATTGCACCGCACAGATAAATAAACTGGCAAAAAAGTATGCTCTTTCAATGCTTGTTTAACTGAAAAATAAATACTCTTACCTATTGTCTAATGTTATCTTTTTACTTCCAGTAACAATCCACAGGTAGAAATCAACACGAGCCAGACACACCCATGGGAAAAAAACAACAAAAAAAACATGAAAAAAAAACCAAAAGTGGGTGGTTTAACATTGACATCAGTTTGAAGGAACTTTTGAGAGACAGTGGGATCACCTTCATACACTTGACTTGTTTCAGGTTCACTCATAAAGCAAGCACTTTGGTGAAAGTGGCGGCAAGATGCGAGTTAATTAAGCCATGAGAACAAGAACAAAACTTCACAAATGCACTTTCAGTTTGCAGTTTCACGTGTTCATGTTACACGAGATGCATATATGGCCATGTTCCTTTCTTTTACGCTGTGAGATAAGCTCCAACTCAACTCCGGAAAGAAGCATCACTGAACGTTTTTACTCCATGCAACAAATGACTAGACAGTTCAGTAATGCTCTCTAATGCGAGATCACGCCAGCGTGACTTTTTCCTTTTTTTTTTATGAACGAACCACGTTAATAACGAGATGACTTTACATTATCATATGACATCAATAGTACAGTTACTAATACAAAGTAAGTGGTAGATTACATTTAGTCTTTAACTAATAATAAATTACTCTTCTTAACACATCCTGTTGTTGTTGTATTTGAAACTGGACCAATTAATGAGATGTAGAAAACTGACTTGTCGCCCTTTTATACACATGATCACTCGCTGTAATTCTAACATGTCTTTTACCTCAAGTGAAATAATGTCTGTATTATTATATGAATAATAGTTCAACATAACCAGACACCTTAGAATTCTAATAATAAGTTATTGCTTATGCAAGACGGTTGCCTTCACATGTTGACCTTTTTCCTTGACCTGCCGTTTTAAAATAAGTTAATGCCCTTTAAAATAATAAGTAATGGGATCGGAATTGACCAGGCAGCACTCACTGTATGGCCAACACAATGTAACAATGTGATAAAAAAAAAAACAACAACTTTTTAACTGCTTCTTTCCTTTGGTAATCATGGAAATGCTCTTGGTCTATGGTCATTCAAATAATGATGTTCTATACAGCGCTTGCATTTTAACAATTCTGTTTCAAAAGGCAAAATCTGATTCGGACTTTGTGTTACGTACAACAAAAGAAACGTCTAGAATTTCACCCAAAGCACTCAGACGATTTTAAAAATGCTTTCGGAAAAATGGTGTTATTGCAATCTATTAAATGCCTCTGACTCAAATCTATTATATACATATTACATAAAGTATCAAAGTTTGAAGAAATGCTCAGCTCCACCCGTTACTACACCCTTGTGTAAATATCACCTAATGTGTTAGCACGGATGGTACGGAACTTAAGTTTATGCAGTAGAGCATCTGAATGTGGGACATTCACACTTTATGAGTAAGAGTTTTGTAAAACATTTAAATGGTGTCTGACAAAAGCATTAAGCAAGTAGTAAGTGTGTGCAGTGTTTCTATAATAAACTGTTGCTCATATTCCTGGGTAAAGAGATCAGATGGATGCTGTGGAAGTACTGTAGAGCGTTCTTCCATGTGGACATGCTCTTGCAGTAGAAGTCTACTGCCTACCAGTGAAGTAAAGCAGACGGCAGCCTGAAGTTGCATGATGCCACACCACCTCTCCGTGGAGAGGACAGTACGAAAACGGCAGTGCTGACAACGGCATTGGACATACATAAAACAGACAGAAGTTTGTGGACACACCTTCTGATTACTGAGCTCTGCTATTTCAGCAACACTCACTTGTAACATATATTATAATATAATATAATATAATATAATATAATATAATACAGTAAAATACACACACAGACACTCACAGACACTCACAGACACTCACAGACACTCACAGACACTCACAGACACTCACAGACTCTCACAGACTCTCACAGACTCTCACAGACTCTCACAGACTCTCACAGACTCTCACAGACTCTCACACTCACACAGAGAGAGCGAGAGCACGGTGGGTAGTACCACTGCCTCACAGCAACAAGGTCCTCGGTTCAATCCCAGGGTGGAGCGTCCTGGGTCCTTTCTGTGTGGAGTCTGCATTTCCTCCCTGTGTCTGCATGGGTTTACTCCGGTTTCCTCCCACAGTCCAAAGACATGCGTGTTAATTGGTGTATATAAATTGGCCGTTGGTGTGCTTCCAACAAATCACTTCAACTTTATCCCTAAATAATCAAAAAAGAGTGCATAGAGAATTGGTTTGCCAACTTTGACTGAGAACATGGCTGTCGTCAACTCCATCAGACACATTGAAAATATACTGGAATGCCAAAAGTGAGTCATCGTCTTATTGTCTTACATCAGAAGCTCACCTCACAGTCACGTTCCAAAATCTAAGGAAAGCCTTCTTAGAAAAAGGAAAGGCTATTGGTACAGCAAAGGTGGGAGCAGACTGCATACTAATACCCATGTTTTGGATGTTGTATGTTTTTTGGGGTGTCCACAAACTTTTGTTTAGACAGTGTATCCAAACTGGGGTGAAGAGGGGAAATCTGAACAAAAATCTATCTGAGATGTGTCTCTGAAACCCCCATAATTGTGATGCAATTACATCCAAGACTACAATTATGGAGCTTGAGATTGTGAGAGGCATATTCATGACTGCCTACATGGGAACACTCTTCATGATTGACTAGAACCGATTTTAGTAGCTGATAAAGCAGGAGCTGTAGCAGCTAAAATTTGTCAATAACTTTAAAATCTGGTTTCAAATGACATAGCTTGCACTAAGCATTAGTTAGGAAACCTGCTAACAGTTGTCATTTCTAAACACGCACTCAGTCCGATGCGTAGAAGAAAAATAAGACGGGCACGGTTAAGAGTAACGTTATTGCACAGGGCTGGATGAAGCACTCGACGAAGCAGAAAATAACTAATAACATGCAAATAAATGTTAAAAAGCAAAAAAAATGTAAAACGAACAGACGGAAAACAGAATCCTGAATCATTAACTAGCACCAGTGTTTCTTAAAAAGTCGGCAATGATTTTGAAAGGAAAAAAAGAAAAAAAAAAAAAAGAGTACATCACATTCAAGGCTGAAAGACAAAAGGATAGGATTTTAAATTAAGAAGAGTTATATTAATAGCGACAAAACATGTTATACAGCTACCAAGGAAGAGATGTGTAGAACTTGGAAGAATTCTTAAGAGACTGCTGTGGAACATGAATATACTCAGTCACACGCACACGCGCACACACACGCGCGCACACACACGCAACCTAGCAACCCAGTGCAGGTAACATTTACAGGCAATGCACTGGAGGATATAGTGTGTAACTAAGTCAGAATATGTACAAGAGAAGAAAGGCAGCCCTTTTAAAGTGTGAATGAAGTTTTTCCACTTTTTCGTGAAGCACTATTTTAGACCTCAGCCAGAGGTTTTCAGCACTGGGTCTGAGTGCTTATCCCGCACACACACACGCTTAGGTTGTTCTCGGACATGCATACATGTTTTAGACAGACACTGACGCACAAACATATTAAAACAAAGTGCCGAGCTGCACCTGTAGCTAGGAGCCTGTAAGGTTAGAAAAGAGTGCTCAGAGAAGAGTGTGGCATTACCACACAGAAATGCCATCTTCAAAAAAGAAACCCAAAGCCACGGATATTTCCTGCCTTTTTCATTTCGGCACAACTCGGTGCTTTGCAGAGCCCATGCTGCTGGAGAGAAGAGGCTTTGCTCACGTTATTAACAGTCCCTTCATGCTCCTTCCTGATCTCTCTCTTGCTACTACCTGCCAGGGTGTGAACCCCACAGTCATTTCTGCTTGTTCCACCCAGCTGCAATGACCTCCAGAGGAATACCGTTCCAAGGACAAACAGGGAGTAGACAAAAGAAATGCAACCATTCTTGTAGCTCTTGCAGAGTGAGTAACCTATGGCTCTACCAAGCGTCAAAGGGCAGTCAGGCCAAAGTTACAGCGGCAGTACATCATACCACTGGAGTCCAGCCAGTTGTCTGAGATGGGATCGTAGCGCTGCACTGTGTTCAGGTATGATGACCCCGAATGGCCACCTACCACATATAAGCAGTTGTCCACAACAGCTGAGCCGACCCCTGCATTAAGAGAGACACGCATATCATAGGGTTACACACAAGACCTGCTTGTGCATGTGTATTAAACGGTTAATGCATTTGAATAATTTTGTACATTTTAATGTAACAGTTCTCAGATAACAAACACAAGCTTTTTGACTAAGATACTCTTCAGATTTTCTTGCAGCTGGAAGATCAATCCGCGGTCGTGTTGTGCTTTTGCACCTGACAAAAATGTCCTAAGCAAACCCACTTTTAAATGACCACAACAGAGGAGCTCCTCAGATTGTGATGGCGAGGTACCGATAAAACACGTGAATGTGCATTTAGCATCAGCATCAATGGCTATTCACAACAGGAGCAAGATTACATCGATACTAGTCAGGCACATTCACACTGGGCCAATTTAGAGCAATAACTTAATCTAATGTATGGCTTTGCAACATGGGAGGACACCAGAGTATCCCGGAGTCCACACATGGGACATGGGGAGAACATGTAATTTCCATACAGGCAAAGTCCGAGACCTCTGGGAGCTGTGGACCAACAGTGCTAACCTTTGAGTCTCTGTGCCACGCCCACATACAGCAGAAACAATATTCAAAAAATTTTATTTCAATTTTTTTGCTGGCAAAGTGATGACTAAGCTGAACAGCACGGGTGCCAGTGTGATGTGATAGGAGTGATGGGCACCCGGAAATGGAGTAAGGAAACACTGTGGTCATGACTTTCAATACATCAGCCAATAAATTACATAAGATATTGAACAGTTTATTATAAAATAAGCTTTGATTTTGCCCACCTGTTGGTTACTGTATGTGCTAAAAGCATTTAAGGTAGGTTATGCTATGATATACTGTATCTAAACAGAATTCTTATAGATTCTGAATGACAGCTAGACTGAAAAGCAAAGAAACAATGTTTTTACAAAAAATATATATATTTAGACTGAAACAAAGGATCTGCAAATGCTTTTTAGCCTACCTGTACGAGGCTCATTCATGGGTCGACACGCAGTCCACTGATTCTGGTGGGGGTCATATCTTTCAATGCTGGACAAGTGTGATACACCGTTGTGTCCTCCAACCACAAATATGAACCCTAACATGACTCCAACTCCAAAATTGATTCTTTTGTTAGCCATGGGTGCTACCATTTCCCAGGCATCTTTACTGGGGTCATAACGCTCCACACTGCAGAAAAACATTTCACAGGTAGTAATTAAGGAGCTGTTTTTACAAACTTCATTTAATGTTTTCATAGCAATGCACAGACCCTCGGCCAGTTGAAATTGTTATGTCTGGAATTTATATTTAATGCTTTGTCTTTAATGCCCTTTAGTTCTTTACTGGGCTAAACCTTTGAACAGTGGTACCACAAATTAACATAAGGGAACATATGAGCAACTCATTAAGGTTTTTTTATACACTGAAATATCCCCTAATTGTTGTGAGCAGTGTACTATCAGAAATTGTTCTAACCTTGTTTAGCACCATGATAACACCAAGCCTGAATCTCTAAGGTCTTTACCTTAAAGATAACCACGAGTACAGCAGAATGAGTTACTAGAAGCAATCCCCAGACATCTGTCGTAGCGTGCTCCTCTATCTAAACATTATTTCATAAGGGACATCTTGGTCAAGGAAACGGAACAACATAAGACATCTCTGTGGAGTCGAGTCTGGGTTACAGATCTCACCAACCGGAAAACTTAAGGTTATTTCTGTATTTTTCTGAGCAAAAAATAAATCAACGTCAATCCAAAAGGATTAGGAAAAAATAATGGCCTTGCCTTTGAGTCTATATCACTTAACTAATTCATAGATAGCGGTCATGTAACATAATGTAAACTAAAACCAGCAACAACCTTATCAGTTATTACCATTTGTTGTGTAGCTGATACAGTGCATTTTAGACATTCTTAGATAACCATATTAGTTATAAGCGTTTTAATTAAATTATATGTATTTTTCATAACTAGTAACTGCAACAATAACAACAAATAATAATAATTTTTCATCTTGTTCTTCTTCTTATTATTATTATTAGCAGAAAAGATTGAGATACGTTTGTCTTCCAAAAAATGTTCAGGCTCTTGTTAGTAAAAATAGACTACATGCAAATCCTATGTTAATATTTATATTAAATTTACATTTACAGTATTTAGCAGACATGCTTTGTACAAGCTCTGGATAAGTCTGCTAAATGCTGTAAATATACATGTACTGTTTTCTGGTACAGTTGAATCCGGTTAATAGGACCACCGGTTAATGGGACCAGCCGCTTATTCAGACCAAATCCTAAAGTACCGAA